>JACEEZ010009742.1:15000-23865 GCA_016584305.1 Chionoecetes opilio | reverse complement strand
TTTTTTAAAAAAGTTTTTTGGGAAAAATTTAAGGGGAAAGTTTAATGAATATATAGAAAAGACATTTTTCTTTAGTGGTTTACGGTTTGTATTTGACAGTATACCTTTTATACTGATAAACAAATACTTACTAGGGGACATATACCATAAGCTGCAACACGGCGGCAAGTGGATTTGTTGGTCCTCCACTCGCTCCGACGGGCGGCAATTTGGCTTGAAGCGCTAGATCGTCGTCATGCAAGGCCCTATCGTGACAGACATTACAATAAAGCAAATGATTAAATAGTTACCAACAAATTTAACTCAAATCAACAACTTCAATAAATCAAATCAATACGTAGAACAAGAACAAAATAAATAAAAAAATACTTGACCCTTTTACGCCGAGATCTTTCCTTGGCTAATAAAAAAAAATCGTCTAATTGTTATCCATAAAATTACGAAAGTTACACTGCAATACTCCAAGTATTAGTGACAAGGATACTAACCAAGTCATATCATATAAAAATATTGCTTTAGTTCCTAAAAATCGTCTGAATGTACCAAATTACAATGGAACTAATAAACGTTCTGGTCTCGGGGTTAACTATACAACTTAACTCAACCAGTACTTCAGTAAATCATAGACAAAGCATAGGATACAGGGCATTAGGGAGAAGGGGTAAGGAACTCAATAACAGCATAGAGAAGAGGAAGAAACTCAATAGAGCATATAGGGAGAAGGGAGGAAGGAACTCAATAGGCAGCATAGGGAGAAGGGAGGAAGGAACTCAATAGGCAGCATAGGGAGACAGGCATTGGCATTAGGGAGAAGGGAGGATGGGTGGACAAGGACACATTGGAGCCTGGGATCTTACACCCACCACCTCCTGCACGTTGAAGGGGCATGGGTGCATCTCCTGACACGTGCCCGCGCCCCCAAACACTGCCGCTTCAGGCCGCCTCCACCTCTTCTTCGGGTTTCTGTGAGGGCCAGAAGGAACTTGATTAGTGGCGAAATTATTGTAAGAAAAATGACACAGGAAATAATGGCATAGGCAAATTTATGGCATAGGATTTATGGCACAGGAATTTATGGCACAGGAATTTATGGCACAGGAATTTATGGCACAGGAATTTATGGCATAGGAATTTATGGCAAGGAATTTTATGGATAGGAATTTATGGCAAGGATTTATGGCATAGGAATTTATGGCACAGGAATTTATGGCACAGGAATTTAATATGGCACAGGAATTTATGGCATAGGAATTTTAAGGATTAGCATAGGAATTTATGGCATAGGAATTTATGGCATAGGAATTTATGGCATAGGAATTTATGGCACAGGAATATTGCACAGGATTTTATGGCACAGGAATTTATGGCACAGGAATTTATGGCACAGGAATTTATGGCACAGAAGGATTTTATGGCACAGGAATTTATGGCACAGGAATTTATGGCATAGGAATAATTGCACAGGAATTTATGGCACAGGAAATAATTGCACAGGAATTTATGGCCAACACCCCAAACACTGGCCGGTTTCAGGCCGCTCCAACCTCTTCTTCGGTTCCTACATATGCCAGATAACCCCCATGCCAACATAGTGCTAAGATAACCACAGTGCAACATAGTGCCAAGGTAACCCCATGCCAACATATGCCAATATAACCCCAGTGCCAAGATAACCCAAGGTGGCCAACATAGTGCTAAGATAAACCCCAGGCAACATAGTGCTAAGATAACCGCCCAGTTTTCCAACATAGTGCATAATATAAACCCCAGTGCCACATTAGTGCTAAGATAACCCCCATGCCAAATAGTGCTAAGATAATCCCCCAGTGCCAACATAGTGCTAGATACACCCCAGTGCAACATATGCTAAGATAACCCCCAGTGCCAATAGTGCTAGATAACGCCAGTGCCAATAGTGCTAGATACCAGTGCCAACATAGTGGCTAAGATTAAACACCAGTGCCAACATAGTGCTAAGATAAACCCCAGTGCACATAGTGCTAGAGTAAACCCAGTGCCACATAGTGCTAAGAATAACCCCAGTGCCAACATAGTGCTAAGATAAACCCCTAGTGGCACACATATGCTAAGAATAACCCCAGTGCAACATAGTGCTAAGATAAACCCCCGTGCAACATAGTGCTAAGATAAACTCCCAGTGCCACATAGTGCTAAGATAACCCCAGTCCACAAGTGCTAAGATAAACCCCCAGTGCCAACATAGTGCTAAGATAAACCCCCAGTGCCAACATAGTGCTAAGATAAACCCCAGTGCCAACATAGTGCTAAGATAAACCCCAGTGCCAACATAGTGCCAAGATAAACCCCATGCCAACATAGTGCCAAGATAAACCCACAGTGCCAACATAGTGCCTAAGATAACCCAAGTGCCAACATAGTGCTAAGATAAACCCCAGTGCCAACATAGTGCAAGATAAACCCCAGTGCCAACATAGTGCCAAGATAAACCCCAGGTGCCAACATAGTGCCAAGATAAACCCCCAGTGCCAACATAGTGCCAGATAAACCCCAGTGCCAACATAGCGCAAGATAAACCCAAGGTGCCAACATAGTTCTAAGATAAACCCCAGGTGCCAACATAGTGCCAAGATAAACCCCAGTGCCAAATAGTGCAAGATAAACCCCAGTGCCAACATAGTCTAAGATAAACCCCAGGTGCCAACATAGGCTAAGATAAACCCCAGTGCCAACATAGTGCTAAGATAAACCCCGTGCCAACATAGTGCAGATAACCCCAGTGCCACATAGTGCTAAGATAAACCCCAGTGCCAACATAGTGCTAAGATAAACCCCAGTGCCAACATAGTGCTAAGATAAACCCCAGTGCCAACATAGTGCTAAGATAAACCCCGGGTCCCAAAACATAGTGCCAAGAAAAACCCCCAGGTGCCAACAGTCCCAAAGATAACCCCAGTACCAACATAGGGGCCAAGATAACCCCAGTGCCACATAGCGCAAGATAAACCCCAGCGCAACATAGTGCAAGATAAACCCACAGTGCCATTATAGACCCCATGTGCAGCTTCAGTCGCATAGTGCAATAACCAGTGCACAGTTCTGATACCCCGGTTGGCCACATACGCGACTGAACCGTGCGAAATGGTCTGCTGGGCAGCGTGGTTATGGCGTTAGAAGAGTGAAGGAGAGTTAGAGAAGGAGAGAGAGGCAGAGAGAGAGAGAGAGGCGTCATAGTTACATTCACAACAATTGTTCAGTCGTGATTTGGTCAGAATAGAAGCAAAGTAGGGCAGAGAAACGAGGTGATGTCTTGTCCGTCCCTGCTCCTGCACGTGCCGACCTACGCCAGACACCACACAGCGCACATAAATGCAAATTAACGCACGCCGTTATTTTTTTAAGACTGCAGGTTTTGTGGTTGTAGTGAGTGTAGGTAGTCCGAGTTTCAGATGGCCATGTATTATTGTATAGTGATAGTTTTTTTTTAGACTGCAGGTGTGTGGTGTGGAGTTGTAGTGAGTGTAGTTTGTTTTTTTTTTAGACGTGCAGTGTGTGGGTGGTTTTATGAGAATGCTAAGCTATTCACTTAAGCGGATTTTGGAGCTGCTCGATGCCTACCCATATGTAAGACGTCGCTGATTGGCTGATGCACGCGGCTGGGGGTGAGGTGGTGTATTTTGGTAGCCTCAGCCATCGCGACGTCCTTACTACCGAGCAGCTCCCAAGAATCCAGCTAAGTGAATAGACTATAGTACCTATACAAATTACAATGATAATGAAGTACTAAAGTGCAAAACCTTGACCTAGCGTGCTTCCTACTTCTAGATGCACAGTAGAATTCAAAAAACACCACAGCATGGATATACATCTGGCAACCGCAGATGTCATAGTTGACCGTGAACTGAGTTGATTGGTGGTGTAAGGGTGTTGTCATCTTAGCGTCATCTATGGTATCAAGGAAACATTAATCTCGTACACCAAGTCATATTTCAGCAAAATGCATACATATCTGTTCACCTTATCATCGCTCATAGTGAACATACTGACTGGTTACCGTACTAACCAGTGACACATACCAGCCGCGGCAATGCCTGAACCCAACAAGCCTTTGCCGTGACTCGAGTGATGTTAACTGTACTACTACTACTAACTACTTACTACTACGGCTAACACTAGGATTTCTTCGCTTCCATCCTACTATGTACTACTCACGTATAGTAACTTACTACTAACGGACTTCGACTGCAAGCTACTCAAACATTGCGATACTCCACTACTACTACTACTACTATACTACTACTACTACTACTACTACTACTACTACTAACTATCTGTCACTACTACTACTACATTACTACTGACTTCACTACTACTACATACTACTACTACTACTACTACTACTACTACTATTACTACTACTACTCCTACTACTACTCCTACTACTCTACTATGACTACTATTACTACTACTACTACTACTACTACTACTCACTACTACAACTACTCCTACACATCCTACTACACTACTGAACTACTACTATACTACTCAACTCACACTACTACTACTACTACACTACTACACTACTACTACACTACTACTACTCATACTCCAATAATCGACTCCAACTACTACTACTACTACTACTACTACTACTACTACTACTACTACTACTACTACTACTACTACTACTACAACTACTGCTACTATTATGGCATGCGTCTGCTATTCCACTTCGACAGCAGGTCTTCGAGGCAGTACAACAACGATCAGCATATCAATAACCTCTCTCTCTCTCTGGCATGGTCGCGTCCAAAATCTGTATTCTGCGCAGGACACTCGGTATCCTGCGCATTGTAAGGATGGAAGAGGAGGACGAGAGGAGAAGAGAAAACGAAGTCGCAAAATGTAAATACGGCGGTAGGGATGCGGTAGGAGACATAATATATAGGACTTTCCACGGAACTATAATATTGAAGAAAGTAAAAGAAGAGGAAGAGGAAGACAATAACAATAACCTAATTCAACCTAAATCTGGAAATGAAAATAACACAACGTAATTATTCGTAAATAGAAATCAACCTCGAACCATCATCATCATCATCATTCACCAGCATCATCATGAACGCCCCCCCCCCCCCCCCTCCCTAGAGTGTGACAGTAATGATAAAGTGTGTTTCTGGTGCAATATAGGAGTGTGACGTGGGATTGCATGATGAGTGTGTGTGTGTGTGACGTGGTGTGTGTGTGTCGGTAAAATGTCCTTGCCCTTCACTTGGTAGGTCGTAGGTTCAGGCCTCTTAAACCTACTAGAAAGGGGGGTTACTGTCGCTCTTGAGTTAGGTTGTGTGTGTGTGTGTGTGATATACGTGTTCCAACCTCTCTTGAAGCCGGTTCCCACTAGCCCGCTTGTACGGCAGCCGTACAAGCGGGCTAGTGGGAACCGGCCTTTACGGGAGGTTGGCGATCACAGTCCATGCGTGATAAAAGGCCATATGGTTATTATGGTAGAAATGGTGTCTTCCAAGTGTATTTATTTTATTATAGTTTTCCCTTATTATTATATTATGGGTTTTTTTTCCTTTTTCTTTAGTTTTCCCTTTTTCTTCCTGTATTCTTCCCCCCCTTTTACTTTTCCTCCTCCTCCTCCCCCCCTCCTCCTCTCATTGCGAAAAATGATTGCGATCGCGCTCAAAACCCCCCCCACACGCTCAGACAGCCCCCGAGTAAAGGGTCACTACTAAAAACTTTTGCCTGTGAGGGGCTTGGTTCAGTAGGGCCCGTCTTAGGCCACCATCGGGTTTTATTCCCAGGGGTCATGCTGCAGGGGGCATTGAAGTGCACGGCGTCCTACTTGAAAGTGCACAAACCGCAGGTTAAAAACGGAGCTGGGGCCTGATTACGCTGCCTCCCAAAGAAGCGCCAGGAAAGGCTGCCGCCCCACCCCTAAAACTTCCACACTGACCAAAACCCCAACACAATTAGACCTCATAACACACACAGATCCCCCGGTTAAGGGTTACCACTACTACCTGACCTGTAGGGGCTGTGGTTCTTTGGGGGTCCTGACAGTTATGACCCCATCGGGATTTAAGGTCCGGGGGTCCTGCTGCAGGAGGCATTGGGAAGTGTAGGGCGTCCTACTGGAAAGTACACAATCCGCAGGGGTTGAACGGAGCTGGGGCCTGTTGACTGCTGCCCCCCAAAGAAAGCGCCGGGAAAAGGCTCCCGCCCCACCCCTTGCCCCTCCACACTGTGTTACACCATTACAAAACACACTAACATGACCTATCTATCAACCTAAACCCCCCCCCCACAACTAGTATAGTTAGCCATAGATTACACTTTCAAATTTCCTCCAATTCCATGAGTTTTTCATATTTGCATGTATCACTTCTTTTCCGGCCAGCTTTGCTGGAGGGATGGGTGGGTGGGGAGGGGCCTTCCTTCTATCCTTTCTCTCTTATTATCTAGTTAGTTAGTTAGTTTTAAACAAACGCCTTGTAAGGACCTATCGGTCGTTGCTGTTTGTGTTTCCTTGTATTCCTTTTTATTCCTCCTCAACCCCCCTTTGTTCATATGTTATATAAAACCAGAAAAAATATTATTGCGAGAAAAATTTTAAGGAAAAAAAAAGAGAAAAAAGGGGAAAACTTTTTGTTTATTTTTTTTTATTTTTATTTTTTTTTTAATAAATTTGATTTTTTTTTTTTTTAATTTTTTTTGTTGTCTTTGTTTTTGTTTTTTTTTTGTATTGCGATTTCGAATTTTTTGTTGTGGGTTTTGTAAGAGAAAAGGAGAGAGAGAGAGAGAGAGAAGGAGAGAAAGATTTTTAGGAGAAGGGAAGGGAAAAAAAAAGGAAGTTGGAAAAGGAGGGGATAGTAAAAGGGAAGGTTGGAGAGGAAGAAGAATTGGAAGTTCAAAGAAGAAGAAGAAGAAAAGGGGGGGGAGGAGAAGAGGGGGGGGAAGAGGAGGGAAGGGGAGAGGGGGGGGAGGGGAGGGGGAAAAGGGGGGGGAGGAAGATAGAGGAAGGGGGGAAGGAAGGAAAGGGGAAGAGGGGGGAGGGAAGGCTGGAAGGACTTTTAGTTAGAAATGAATAAAGGGGAAAGGTGGGGAGGGGAAAAGGGGGGGGGGGGTAAGAGGAGGGGAAGGGGGGGTGGAGGGGGGAAGGGGATGGGGTAGTGGGGGTGAGGGGGGGGGTTAAGGTAAAGGGGGTAGAAGGGGGTTAAGGAAGGGGAAAGGTTTTATAAGGGGGGGGGGGGTCCAAAAATGAAAAAATATTTTTTATTTTTTAAAAAATAGTTAGTTATTTTTTTATGGGGGATTCCCGGAAATTTTTAAAAAATTTTTTTTTTTTTTTCTCCCCCCCCCTTTTTTTTTAAAAGGGAAACCCCCGGGGGGGAAAAACCCCCCCGGTTAACCAACTGACTGAGGGCTGCCAAACCCCCCAAAACCCTTTTAAATCAGGGGGAAATGGGGGGAAAAAAACACCCTCGGTCCCTCGGTGGTTTGGAAAGGGGGCTGGCCTAAACCCCCTTTCTGCTCCTAGGCCCGCAGGTTTCCGCACCTACAAAAACGGGGCCCCCCCCCTTTACATTGACCCTTACACCCCCCCTTTCCCCCCAAAAGGGGAATGCACCCTTGGTTGGGGAAGTAAGGTCTGGGTTTGACATGGGTTTAAGGAAGGGGAAGGGCGGCGGGGAATAGTTCGGGGGGAAAAAGGGGAGGGGAACACCCCCCCCAGGGGGGAACCGCCCGGCTTAAACGGCTTTCAAGAAACGCGTTCCCACAAAAAAAAAAACCCAATGTTTCAAATAAAAAAAAACCCCCCCGGGACTACCCAACATTTAATTCCCCCCAATTATATTAAATGGGGGTTAGAAAAATTTAACCCGGGGGGGCTTTTAAAGGTGACCCTGGCCATGGCGAGGATGTGTTTCGAGTGTTTTTTAAAAAAATAACTAGTGGTATGGGGAACCCCGGGGCCCTTAAAGGGCCCCAAAGCCCTGGGGGGTTTTTTTTTCCCCCCCTGTTTCCCCAACCCGTAAATTTTATAAACCAAACTATAGGGGGAAAAATTTGGGGGGAAAAAGGAAAAAGGGAAGAACCGGGGGGTTTTTTTTTTAAAAATTTTTTAAAAGGGGGTATGGGGGGGGTTTTTTTTGGGGTGGTTTGTACCATCAAGGGTGAGAGGGAAAAAAAGGGGAAAAGGGAATTGATGGCAATGGAATTTTTGGGGGAACTTAAAAAAAAAAAGGGGGGGGGGGGGGGGGGGGGGGGGTCTGGAGGAATCCGGGGGGTTGCCCAATCCCCCCCCCAAAAGGGGGGGGAATATTTAAAAGGGGGGTGGGGGGGGGAAAAATAATTGGTAGGATAGTTTGCTGGGCCCAAGGGGGAAAGAAAAGGCTCGCTCGAAAAATTTCCGGGGAGGGGCAAGAAGTGAACCGGGATCCCCCGGGAACAGTGAGAAAAATCTAATGAAGGGAGGAGGTAATGGTATATATTAAATGGGGGTGTTTTTAAGGGAGGGGGTCCGGGTTGTAAAAGGTATGGAGTGGGGGACTCCCACATTTGGTGTATCCCAAGTGGATTTAAAAGTGGGTTGTGTGAAGGGAGGGTGACGGAAGAGAAAGAATGAAAGGAGTTGGGGAGAGTTAGTATTTAATTTGGGGAGGGGGTACGGGTGGGAAGAATTAAGGTGAGGTGGTGCAGTGTGGGGTTTGGCAGGAGGGATTTGATGGAGGGGCCCGAAAAATTTTTATAGTGTAGTGTGTGAGAGGGTTTAAAGGGTGGGAGTTTATAAGGGGGGGGGTTCCCCGAAAGTGGCCAGAAAATTTTAAGTGTTAGAATTGGGGATGGAAGAAGGAGTTATTGAATGGGGTGTGGTGT
>JACEEZ010009742.1:0-10000 GCA_016584305.1 Chionoecetes opilio | reverse complement strand
CTATTATCAGGTACATAGGCATCATTTAGAGAGAGAAAGAGAGAGAGAGAGAGAGAGAGAGAGAGAGAGAGAGAGAGAGAGAAGGGCTGCGCTTATTAAATTGCGTAAGTATTAAAATTCAAAAAAACAACTATTTAATACCCATCATCATTAACTTCTACGCTAATAAATCTCTTAGTCGCGTGTTATATTTATGTTTCTTTATACCTTGTTCTTCTCTACACAATATCTGAAGTGAAGTGCAGAAGTGATCAATAACAATGGACCGAAAGTAAAGTGGAGAAGAAAGTGACAGGGACAAAACAGTAAAATATGAAATAGAAAAGGCAAATCAGCAACAAAGAAAGTGAAGAATGCGTCAGGGCGGCCGGTGCAAAGGCTGCCCCCCGAAATCACATCGGATCGGATCGGATCTATTGGTTTGTTCTCGCACAACTGTCCTCATTTCATATACAAATTAGTGCTCATTTTGCATTTATTCCCCTATATTATTTTTGAAAGTGACCAGTTTGTCCCTTTCTAGCCTTTTGGGGCCCTATGCGAAATGCTGGGTTGAGGGCCCTATGTGTAAACTATGGGCGGGGGGATTCCAAGTCCCCTAAAGTGGTCCGGGGGGGAGGCCCCCTTTAAAAGTTAAGTGGTCCGGGGGCACGCCTTTTAATGTTTTAAATGCATCAATCTAGGGCACTTTAGAGGAAAGAGACAGATTCTAAAAAAATAAAAATAATAATGCGCTTGGGGGCCCCTTGGGGACTTCGGGGCCCCTTTGACTTCGGGGCCCTGGGGCCTTCGGGGCCCTGTCCCGCCTAGTTCACATGAGTAAGAAAAGGCCCCGAAAATGGAAGGGTCATATTTTTTTTTAAACCTCTGACAATTTGTTAAGTTTTGTCCGTAACTCAATACACAAAGCACATTATTATGGCATACTTCACACCAAAACTTTGAATTAAAAGGAACTCCCACACAATCGGTATACAAATTTCCTAGCCGCCCAAAATTCGTGGTTGAAGGTTTTGAGATTTATTATAAGTTTTTTCACCTATATGTACAGTACTCTTAGTCTTAAAAATTATTAGATCATTTTTTTACTGTTTATGGGAGAGGAGAAGAGAGAGAGAGATATTCAAGTGTCCATTTATATTTAAATTCGCCAAATCCAATCCCTTTAATATTATTCCACATATCACATAATATAATCTTAGAGATATAACAATACCAATAAGGCGAACAATGGCGCGTCATCAGTCACCAGCCAATGACAAACTGTTTTTAAAACTTCTCCACCAATCACAAGCCACTTGAAGCCAGCGAAACATATTTGCGTGCAAGAATGTCATGACAGACCGCCTTTACGATAGCGTCACGATAGACTTACGAAAGCGCTGCGTTGGGTACAAAAATCGGCCCGAAGCTTCTCGACTGTTTAGTGCACGCACTAACTTTTCGTGGCCTCGGCCGTGCGCGTCACGAGCGTCACGATGGACCCATAAGTAGGACCATCACGGCGCTACTCATTGCATTGTTGGGGCAACCGTGGTTCCATTATGGAATGTGTGAAGAGGCGGCAAGGGGGCCATACAGAGACGTGAATAGAACCCGAATGAGGGCTTCTCTTTTTATAACACCTTTCATTTGCTGCAAGTAGGGATGTGCACCGGTATCCGGTATACCGAAATACCGGTATTTTAGCACCGGTATTACCGGTATACCGGTATTGGTATTAGTATTGCATCGGTATATTATTTGGTCGGTATTGGATTTCGGTATTATGTTTTTTTCTCGAAACAGACTCCTGACTAGTACCAAGACCAAGAACTGACTAGTGACTACTCCGACTGCCGAGACACGTATGATAGCGTAACGCTCATTGGCTCAGAGCCTCAGAATATGAGGCGTGAACAGAACCCGAATGAGGGGCCCTAGGGATGTGCCACCGGTTTCGTTATACCGAAAATACCGGTATTTAGCACGGTAATTCACGGTATTTTTGTTCGGTTATACCGGTATCGGTATTGGTGGGAATCGGTATGCCGGGTATCGGTATTGGTGTGCATCGGATGCGGTATCGGTTATTGTGGTGCAATCACGGTATACCCGTTCGGTAATGGTGGGCATCGGTATGCCGTATCGGTATGATGGGCATTCGGTATGCTGGGATCGGTTATGGTGGGCATCGGATGCCGGTTATCGGGATATGATTGGTCGGGTATTTGGATTTCGGTTTGTGTTTTTCTTTCGCACCAGACCGGACTGCCGAGACAAGCTATGGTAGCGTAACGCTCATTGCTCAGCCTCAGAATGGAGGCGCGTGTTATCATTGGCCGATACAGACTCAGCGACAATGCCGCTCTGACAAACCTCCACCCTTCCCCCCTCCCTCCTCTCCCCTGAGGAAGAGTCCCCCGCAAGACCATCACAGTGAAAACGGATCATACATATCCACACAGGAGTCACTATACAAATCTAGCATAGATAAACTTTTCATTATGTTATTATATATTATTTATATTATTAGTATATTAACTATAATTATTATAATTATATTAGTCAGTCTACTATCTTATGGTTAATAATGGCATCATCATTTTCATTAGGGATATTATTATGATCCAAATTATTATTATTATTTATATCATATAATTATTCCAAAGATATGTGTGTGTGAATTACTGTGGTGTATTCATATTCTCATCTAGTTGTATTTGTAACAGGGCACGGCCTGGACCATTAAAATCGGGAAAATTACCGATTTATGAGTGATTATTAGTAACGCGCATGTATACATGCTTCTAGCATTTATCAGAAAAACGACCTATATCAATGGCAAGCTAAGAAATTCCGCTTACACTTCTATGGTAATGGTCCATGTAAAAAGTGCGAGCAAAATATTTAAATGTGAGCTGCGTTGGTAAATATTAAGTTCATGCATATTTCTGAGAGTCATAATGGCCTTTCTTTAGTGCTGTTTTACGTTTTTATTTGTATAATATTATAGAAACAACATTTCGAAGATAACAGTATCTTTTATCACTGATAAACATATATTTGGTAGGGGCAAATTACATAAAGGCAAACACGGGCGGCAAGTTGGATGTTGTTGGTCCTCCAGACTCGCATTTCCCGCGCTGTCGCAACCACAATGTAGGGTTAGGTTAGGTTTCATTAAACCCTACAGTTAGGTAGGTTTTCATGAACAAACCTATAGGTTAGAGTTAAGTTTGTTTGTATTTTTTTTCATGATTTTTCATTTTTTTTTTTTATTGCGCAAAATAAAACTATCTCCATTAGAGCAAGTCAACTATTGTAGGCAAGAAAACATAGTCGGTGTCTCTGTAAACGGAACCGCGAAACTCTCGCCATTATTACGGAATAGTTTTAGTTGACGCAAGCCAGTTTTAAAAAAGAAAAAAAATTCAATCACCGAATTTTATGGTACCAGCTCCATTAAAAACACTATACTCCTATCAGAAAAAGCACTAACTGGCCAGGGAAAGATGTTCAGAGTTCTTAAGGTTTTAAGAAAACCTATACTGTTAGGTTGAATACTTGTGTAAGGTTAGGGGTAAATCTAAGAAACAAAGGTCTCCACCTCTATTTCGTTTCAGAAACAAGCTGGGGACATGTGGGAAACCGGGGCTTTTCGGTGGGGGAGCACACACATAAGGGAAAATGGCCCCGCACAAAAAATCCCTAAACTAGGGATATTCCCTAGTTTCATGAAACTTTACGGGGAAATATTTCCCCGATTAAGTATAGTACTAGGGAAATTTCCTCAGTTTATGGATTTTTTTGGGGAGCCATAATTCCCTTATTCTTTATGAGTGGCTCCTTTCGTGGGGGAGCACACATATAAGGAAATATTCCCCGATAAAGTCATTGAACGAGGGAAATTTTCCTAGTTTAAGGATTTATTTGTGGGGGGGCCATATTTCCCTTATGTGTGTGCTCCCCCACCCAAAAAACCCAGGTTTCACCAGTCCCAAGCTTGTTGGACATAAGAAGATTGGGGGGGGGGGGGGGGGGGGGGGGGGGGGGGGGGGGGGGAGCTAGGAGATTGAGCCTCTATCTAAAGATGACAAACTCTACAGACCTAACCTGCACCCCTTTTCGAGCCCCTTGGCTGTGCACTAAACCTAACCACTTAAACCTAACCTAAAGCCTAACCTGCCCTAACATAACCTAAAGGCGTGTAACACGTGACACTTTTTCCGGCATCTTTGGTATTTGATACCAAAAGATGCCGATAGTGTTGGTAAAAATATGCGCGTTCGTCACACGGCGTTTCAGGTCTACGAGCACTCTACTGCATCTTCGGGGACCCGCAACCAAAACTAAATAATATAAATTACGGATCGCGAAATGTAAATATCGGCCATTAGACAAATAAGGATCGGGCACTCATAAAATCTAACCAGATGTCTAAAGACAATAAGTATAATAGTAGAGCCAACATTGTGTCAGTTAGCGTGAGAACTTGTTTTTAAGATTTTCCAGGTTAGTTTTGGTTTCATTAAACCTAAAAGGTTAGGTTAGGTTTCATTAAAACCTATAAGACCCTGACTAATTCTCCGGCCAAGGTTTAAGTGCTTTTTATGATGGAGATACAGTGTTTTAATGGAAATGGTACCATAACATTCGGTGATGATTTTTTTTTTTTTAACTTTGGGGTTTGCGCAAATAAAACTATCTCATTAGAAAAATGCACTCATTGAAGACCAGGGAAAAAAATATGTCGGTGTCTCTGAAACGACCGCAAAAGTCATGTCCCATTTATTACCATTTGCGAGTTAGTTAAGTTTAGTTAGGTTAGGTTAGATATAGGTTATGTTTAAGGTTTGGTTAGGTATGTTAAGATTAGGTTGATTTGGATTAGGTATGTTGAGTTATTCTAGGTTAAAAAAAAACGAATTGATGGTGTGCGATTGTTCCGGGTGGTGGCACCGCCAACTCCTGCGGAATATTTACGTTGGTTTAGGCATCCTCGAGCCTGACAATTCTAACCTGTTCATAGTGAGATTCTTCATTCTGAGTCTTTTAAACCCAATTTCCATGGCGCAATTGAAAATAATTGCTTTGCATACATATACTAACTAGAATCTAGTTCTTTCAACCAAAAACTGTTACTAAGTTAGTTAGAGGTGGGGTTTGGTTAAACAGATGACAGCAAGAAAAATAAGAAAAATTATCAAGATACGGCAGTGGGAAGAGAAATAGAGTTTATAGGATATTGTCCATGGCCTAATAAATCACACTTATCATTTAAAATAAAATAATTAGTGAGCCTACTCTAAACGCTTATTTCAACATGATACCATTCTTCATCAAACAGTTCGGTGGGAGGATGCACTTCAATCTGTATCACGATACAATTATCAAGGCAGGAGGAACAGACTACTCAAAGACGCGGAATAAAAAACACACTCGTGGACTGAGTCAGCACTGATTCGCCGTATTTTTTTTCAGTGTCTTGGATATACATTTCCCACTAGGTCGTCACATATATAATCCTCTACGGTCAAGCAGTATGCTTGATTAGTTATGTATCAAACAAAGTTCGTCCAGACATCGCTCCTGTCCCGAAAAGTTCTCAGGATTGGTGGATAGCACTCCATGTTTACGTTTTAGACGAGTCTTAGCACGCCGCCCTGCCGCTAGGACACCTCACACACCTGTCCTAGGCCAAACCTCGAAATTAGGGGACGAGTCTAGCGATTTAGGATGCGCTCGAAATGATTTAGGACGCCGGCCGCCATATTTAGACTCGAGCGAGTCTAAGCGAATCCTAAAATATCTATAAGATGGGCCTGGCCCCAAATAAAATTTCTAACCAACCTCACTACACCTAACCAATAACCCCTACACGAGATAGAAGGGGGGAAAGGAGTACAATTTACCAGGTAGTAGGTTAGGTAGTAATTTATTTTTATTTTTTAATCTCTCCCCCACTTTATTAACGTTTTAGAGGTATCTGAAGGGATTTGCAAGGTCTGGATAAATAAAACACTAAAAGGGCGGGAAAGGACCTCAGAATTTTCCAAATGTGGTTCAGATTCAATTAGTTTAATTGAAACTTTTTCCACCCATATTTACATATATTGGTACTAATTTGTGGCAATTAGGTACATGCAATGTAACAGTATCGAGCAAATAGAAATGTCCAGCATTCAGATTTTCATGAAAACATATTATTTCCTCGGGTGCTGGGCCTAAGCCATAGTTTACTTGGTCCCTTAAATCTGCAATGGCCGACGCCACAGGAAACTATTTTAGGGGGGTTCTATGCTGTACTGTGGTCTGTGGTAACCTCCGGGAGTCACCACTAGCCTGTGTCCCGTTTGGGTAACGGGTATCACCCACCACAGGCTCTAAGGGCTAATTGCCAGGATATGCGCACCGCAGCCAACACGGCAGCTAAGAGTATGTACTCCCATCTTACCTTACCTTTACCTATGCTGTACGTAGGGGTTAATAATGTAAAAAGAAATGGCCGACGCTATAGGAAACTTTATTAAGGGGGGGGGGGGGATGCGTAGAGGTTAATAATTGTCTGAGAATGGACAAGTAAAAAAAACACGAAAAAAAAGTATTACCGATACCGGTAATACCGGTATTTATGTACGGTAATTCGTGATGATACCGGTTGTGGGACGTACCGGTAATACTCCAGCAAACCGGTATCGGCAATACCGTATTTTCTTGATTTCACACAACACCTAATTTGTGCAAGACACCGCACATCACTAGTTTGTGCAAGACTGAATTTGTACCAAAATATCAGTCTGGCTTTCCAAATTCTTAGTAAATCTTATGCCTCTTCGACGGCTCTTCGAAGTTTGACGGGACATCGATGCTATATCTATTATTACTGAACGCCTACAGCACACTTTCTCTATTTGTACATCATATACCATACAAGTAAATAGATTAAGTATATTATAATTAAAAACTGAATAGAATAAAAACAATATAAAAATACAGGTCAATATTTAACAATTAAAGTGACAAATAAGCAAAAACCAGGCATAATAGGATACAGTGGGTAAGGGCCGAAATAGTCCGCCCCCAAAACCCTGCGCGTGCTCTGTGACCACCCAGCAGCTGTTTGTTTGGAGGTGTTACTGTTTTGTCCAGAACATCGCACTCCGCATCCGCTTAATTTATGACGAGACAATTTTTCGAAAGACTTCAATGTGCACTTTAACAATTCTGATATTGTCGGGTAAGGTATCAATTGGTCAATACGAACAATTATAAATTTAAATGTGTTCAGGACAAGAATCTGTCTAGTTTACGAGGACAGTCTTGCCCTATATGTAGAGGTATATATATATGATTAATTCAAAGAGACAGGCCTCAAGCGGTGTCTGCGTGCCGGAGGATACACAGCTACGAGCACTGCCTCCCCCCAATTCAAAAGTACATTGCAGTTCAGGGAAATAGGGTATACTCCAGCACGAACACGATTCACTAGGAGGGGATCAACCATTTTTTTCCTGGTGAGTTGATGTGTTTAAATCTGAACCAACGTTCTGTCGCCAAATATAATATATAAATAATTATATATATATATATAATATATATATATATAGTAGAATATATATATATATATATATAATATATATATATTTTTTTTTTTTTTTTTTTTTTTTTTTTGTTTTTTTTTTTTTTTTTTTTTTTTTTTTTTTTATAGATAGGTATAGGGAGGTGTCGGTTTGTTTATTTATTTTTGTCGTTTAAAAAAAAAAATGGCGACAGAAATGGTGCAGATTAATGCAAAAACACATCAAAACTCACCAGAAAAAAAGTAATTTGTCCACCCAAGGAAGTTCATGTTCATCTGGAAATTTACCGAAAATAGTAACCAGGGCCATTGTTCGACCTGGCTGCTGCTGGATCTCAATGAAATGACTCGAATGTACGATGATGACTGCAATCTCAGGCTGGCGGTCTATTGCTTGATGATTGCCTTAGTTAGCAGATTGGAGGACAACTGACTGACTGACAAGTATAGAAAACATTACATTTTATCTGAAACATACTCCCAGCAACGCGCAGAGAGATATTCACCATAGACTCTGGAAGATCCTAGAAAAAAAAAAGTACCCAACCCCTCCAAATCAAGTGGATGCTACATAAAGACAGGGCAGGTCGGAAATGCTCAGGAAAGACCCACCAATCAAGCCCCGGTGTAGCGATCTCAATAGTACCTTGATCTCAGTAGCTACACTCGACACTGGGCATGCGCGGCAGAACGACGTCACACGGGTAAACATTGGCCACCAGGTTTACCAGATTGGTAAAACATGGTGGAAACATGAATGTAGAGTAGTAATTAAAGAGAACAGAACATTTCACGCGGATGTGCCTTGCTAGAACACTTACGTACCCTGTTTGCCAATAATAAGTTTTACCAAGATAAGGAATTGGTATACGGTACTATATTATCAAACAACTATTCACCAGGGAGCAGTGTTTCAGTATACGGGTAGTGTAATGTTCCAGGGCACATTAGCTTGAAAGTCTATATTCTACTTGTACATAATACTCTACATTCGATGGGCTTTTCCACATGTTTTACCCAAGATCAGATTGGTGTACATTGTCAAACAAACATCAACCAGGGAGCAGTGTTCCGTGCGTATGTGAGTGTAGCTCTCGGTACTCTGTAGCGATCTCACAGCTACCCGTGGCCGAGTAGCACACTGCACAAAATACGCACTGAAAACATGCTCCCTGGGTGAAGAGTTGTTTGGGACATGACATGTATAACAATTCTTACTTGGGTAAAACGTATATATTGTCAAAAAACTTCACAGGGAGCAGTGTTTCAGTGCGTATTGTGAGGGGTAGCTACTCGGGCCAAGGGTAGCTACACTGCACAAATACGCACGAAAACATGCTCCCTGGGTTCAATAGTTGTTTGACAATATATCCCAATTCTGATCCTGGTTAAAACGTGGTGGAAACATTGAATGTATAGGAGTATGTAAAGTAAAATTCAGAAGAACATTCAAGCGAATGTATCTTGCCTAAAGAACACTAATAGCGCCATTTTCGTGACGTTCACCACCTGGTCAGTCCTTCCGGAACGGTCAGGGTTGGGACTGCATGGTCGCGAAAATACATCGAGACTGGCCCCGTCCCATCGTCGTTCCTATTGGCTGGGGATTGATAGTGGGCAGTATTGAACTGAAACTGTGGAGGGGCAGGCGGGTCCATTTTGTCAATATCCTTTTTGTCGTACGCATTTTAACCTGTGCTGATGACTTTACCACTACCCCGCCTGTGATATTTAGTTATATGGTTCGGCAATCATGTGTTCATGCTTATCAGCAGCACGAGGAAGCTCCTAGTTCGCCTTCCCAGCGACTGGAGTGCGCATGCGCCAGTCTCCCCACTGGTCCAAGTGGCCTGGGCAGATCCAGCAAAAAAGTGTAAGTCAAGCGGTGTAAGTATGGTGTAAATGCTACTCCGGCGCAACCCTCACCCCCCTCTTGCGCCGAGGCGTTTGATAATCTGCCGAGATGACTTAACAACCAGGCGCAAGGAAGAGTATCTCGGAGTATCTCCACAGAGACAGGCTGATGGCTGGCGAAATACATGAACGTCATCCTCGCTAAATAGCGAATCCACAGCAGGGTTATATTATCTATCAGATCTATCAGCCAATAACAAGCTGTCACGTAGAATAAAATAATGTTTACAAACATAACAGTGATTACTCAGCTGCATCTGGGTTGACACAACAAATCGATGTATCATGTTTTAAAGCGATAACGGAAGGGTTTTGGATGATGAGTGATTGAAGGAATTCGTCAGTATGAACGCAGCTGAGATGGACGAGCTGTAACAGACAGCTCTCTCGCAGACTACCCCGAGCAGAGAGCTGTCTGCTAGTGCTTATTAGGTGGGCGAGCCAGCACCCCGGGAGGGCGGGTTTACAAAACCCCCGGCTAAACACCCGGTACCACATTCACTGCGGGTGGACAGGGGCTCGGGT
>JACEEZ010009740.1:0-28582 GCA_016584305.1 Chionoecetes opilio | reverse complement strand
TCAATGGCGAGGCTAAATAGTCAAGATATTCAATATATTCTTGATGGTATAAAACAAAGCATGAACGAATGAATAAATGTATGAATGAAGCATTCATGTACCAAAATAAGCTGTATTATGTTGAGTAGTAAGTGGATTCATTGTGCGTCTGGCAGCACGGTCACTGCCCTGTTGCTGCACTCTGACGCAACTCCTCACTTAGCTTGTAGCCTCCACTAAGAAGAAACATAGATTTTCTGTTATGAAATGAGCATCCTATTCATTTAGGCACTTTAAATATGATAAGTAATTATTTTTTATGTTAATTAAACCTGCCGCACAGGGGGGTAGGCCTATTAATTTGAAATCAGCAGTGAAGGGGTTAAGGAAAGTAGTATGGCATTTAAATTTCCCGCACGGCGAGGTTCCCGGCCGTTAGTTTAAAGATGCTGGCCACTAGGGGTCAGGGTGGGTAGACACAGCCGCTCGGGGTGAGTATTATTGCCCCAATACCTCCCTTTTCCTCTGCCGCTCTCCGCGGCCAAACGCCTCATCTCCCGGGTCTGCCGCTCCACCTGGAACACACTCGGCGATGCCCTCCGCATCACTTCCATGGCCAATACTGCAGTGACTCTTCCCCCCAGCAGTGGATATGGAAAAAAAATCCCGTGTCCTCGATGTCACCCTCACCCGCCTTCGCCTGGGCCACACGACACTCACGCACACCTGCACCCTCTCCGTCTGTCCCCTGACCCCCACTGCCCCTGGTGCAGGAATGTTCCGGAGACCATTGAACACTTTCTGCTGCAGTGTCCGTGCTTCCACACCCACCATGTAGTGCTAAATTCTCAACTCCTCGCCCTGAACGTCACAACCTTTAACCTGTCCACCCTGCTGGCGGCGGCAGGCGTCCGCCCCTCACAGCAACACACTGTCCTCTGCCTCACCTGTGCCTTCCTGAAGAAGACAGGTCAATTACCCGCGCCATCATAGATCACCGGAGCTCGTAGTGTTCCCCAAGGGATCCTCGCAGCCCTAAAACAACAAACAACATGCCTCCCGTAGTCCCGCCCAAGGATCCAAAACGTACTAGAAAACCAGTACACCTTACTATTACCAGATAAAGTCTGTGAATGGCTACATTTCCCAGACTTTCGCAGTTCCCGGACCAGGCTAACCCCCTAATAATACGGAAAATGGAGGGTCGAGTGTATTGTATTTCTTAATATTCTTCATGCATCTTGTCTTTTTCAGCTTTTTTTCATGTCCTCTTGTGCTTCATGTGTCCCTTAAATCCCCTCTTTTGTTTTTTTTTCTTCGAAAGATGGTGGTTCTAAACTTGTCCAATCTCTCTTCGTATGGTCACCTCATCCATATTAGGGGAGGCGGTGGCCAAGAGGTTAGTGTTTTGGAGTGGTCAGCTCGATGTCCCGAGTTTGAATCCTGCAGGGGACAACTCTTTCGACCTTCTTTAATGCGGTCGACAAGAGCGCATTAAAGCATGCATCATACCTGTTCTTTCGACTGCGACTACAAAAGTGTGGCGGAGGAAACACCAGGTGGCAGCATGAGCCTGACTGATGATCCGAACATCACAGAAAACGGGATCTTTACTTAAGAACCACAGGCGGCACTGCCTGTGTCAAAATCAAGCCTGCGTCACCAACAGGGCAAGGGCGACTGACATTACGACCCCTCAGAATGTGCAGGCCAAGCACCTGAGCCCTCAAAAGAAAAAATAGCCTACAGGTGCTACAGGCTCCAACGTTAAAATAAAAAAAAGACTAGAACCACCTTTGTTGCTGCTCTTTGTATTCTTTTGATCTTCTATATATCTTTCTTCTTGTGTGGGGACCACACCACCATGGCATATTCTAGTTTAAGGCAGATCATGGCCAAAAAGATCTTTTTCATCATAGCCTCATCCATGTGAACAAATGATGTTCTGATATTCATCACAAGCTTATATGAGACGTCTAGGACCTAGGAAATGAGCTACTTTCATGGGGTCCCGTCTCTGTATCTCAGTTGGTCAAGTTTATCCTTAAACTCAGAGATACACTCTGACAATATACATTTACTATATCGTTATCCAGGTCATTCCACAGATCAATACTCCGGTTTGGAAAACTGTATTTCTTAATATCCTTCACGCATCTCGTCCTTTTCAGCTTTTTTTTTGTATCCTCTTGTGCTTCCCTTGTCCCTCATACACATGTCCTCTTTGTCAATTCTCTTGAAGCCCTCTATTCCTCTATACATCGCTATAAGATCCCCTCTTTTCTTTCTTTCTTCCAAAGATGGTAGTCCTATTTTGTCCAATCTCTCCTCGTATGTCAACTCACATGGTAGATGGTGAAAAAAGTTACGAGTTTATTTGCGGATGATGGTAAGATTATGAAAAAGTTAAAAAAAAGGAGGAAGATTGCTACAGAAGGATTTGAATAAGATACATGGATGGAGTCAAACAGTGGGAAATGGAATTTATTTGTCCACCAGGCAGGCCAAGGAAGACATGGAGGCAGTGTGTTGAAGAGGATCTGGCAGCATGGGCATTGAAGAAGTTGAGGCAATGGATAGATAGCATGAGGTGTGGTCATCAGCCGTCTAAACCTCATAGAAATTATGGGAAAAACTGATGTTAAACAAGAAAGAAGAAGTGGAAGTTCCAAAGGCATTACATGCAGAACTGTATCCATGATGATGCAGAATCTGGTGAAGACTCAGACCTAGACTGCTGAGACATTTAACATTGTGGAGCATTGTGGAGTAGTATTCGAGATACTGAAATAACTAATAAAGCTACGTTTAAATTTACATCTAAAAGTGTGAGACCATTTTTCCACCAAGAGTGGTTTTGGTGCAAAAACAAATATTTGCATCAATTCAGAATCCTAAAAAAACCCTAGTTTGACTGACCCTCACAAGCTACTTGAAGCAGGGGTAAACATTTTCAATTTTTCACCAGAAAGGTTCCAGGTACCCCAACTTTCAACAACAGGGGTTTTTCCTACAGGAGTTGACTTTAAATCTTTTAATATGTGTTATTTAGACACCAACACATTGGTGAAAAAAATGTTTGGTAAGGAATTTATCCCATATATTTTCACAATATTCCCTAATTAATAGTTGGCGCTCCCGGAAGAGTTGTGCTGCCATGTTGACGACTTATGTCAAGCATAAGGGTCGTGTATGGGAGCTCAGACCTCCCATAGCGCTAAGGAAGAATTTATGGCAAAACACAAGCACTTATGGAGGTTTTCGGTGACCTTATGGCGAAACGCCGCCATTGTCTGCTTATGGGAAACCCATAAGCTTATGGAGGCTATATAGATATAGGACCTGGTTACATGACAAAGAGAATAAAATTGTGACTGATGTTGTTGTGTCAGATATACCCTTATTGTTAAGCAAAACATTCATGAAAAACATGGCATGGTAATGAATCTAAGTGAAGACAAAGTTGATAGGAAAAGAGATAATTAGGGCATTGATAGTTACAAGTACAGCCATTATGCTGTTCCTATAAACAGGTGCAAAAATTTTGAGAAAGACAGGAACTTTCTGAATACATGCTATTCAGTACAATGAGAATGATGCTGCAAAGAAGGCTGTAGAATTACATAAACAGTTTGAGCACCCTTCAAAGAGAAAACTGATTAAAGCTGATGCACGAGGCTGCATCTGGGATACGAGGCTAGAAGAAGAAATCGGTAGTTTCAGAGACATGAAACTTGTATCAAATTCAAGAGAACACCTCCTAGACCATTAGTTAGTGTGCCATTAGCCAGGCACTTTAATGATGTTATGGGCATGGATCTCAAATTATGGAGAGACAAATACTTTCTTGTGATGATTGACTTGGGCTACGAGATCTGCAATGCTTGCGTGATTATGTCCAAGGCAGCAAGTGTTTTCATAGATGTGGTAATGAGACATTGGATAGCGATATTCGGAGTGCCTAGTAAGATTTAAGTGACAATGGAGGAGAATTTAATAACGACTTCAGGAGTATGAGCGAATGTTTCAACATAGAAGTTATGTGTACTGCTGCTGAGAGCCCGTGGAATAATGGCATTTATGAAGGACTAAATGCAGTCCTGAAAGAAAATGTGTTGAAAGTAAAAGAAGAGACTCACTGTAGTATCAACAAAACTGCCTTAGCATGGGCCGTGTCTGCCAGGAATGCCCTACATAATAACAATGGTTTTTTCCCCTAATCAGCTGGTGTTTAGTTTTGACCCTAATCACCCAACATAGCAGATGATAATCCCCAGCGCTGGAGAACGTGATGTTGTTGCAGATTGTGGCGGACAATTTGGTGGCCCCTCGTAAATCAAGAAAGGAGTTCATAAAATCTGATGCCAATGAGGATTAAAAGAGTTTTATCGCACAATATTCGTAGAACAGATGAAAATATAGAGCCAGGTACCTATGCTTACTACAAGCGTGAATGTGATGACCGTTGGCATGGTCCTACTCAAGTTATAGGAAAGGATGGTAAAGTCAATGTTCTGAGACATGGAGGTCACATCATAAGAGCCCACATATGTGGTGTGAAAGGGATCATGACCAATGACAGCGCTGAAATGAATCATGTTACTGATTACGAAGGAGAGAACAAAATACTAATTTAGCAGCGACGAATGAAGCAGCAAGCCAGTCTGCTCAACAGGAGAATGAGTGATGATGATAGTGTTTAAGTTCAAACATCAATAATGAGAATGAAGGAGTAGTTACTAAAGTTGATGACGATTAAGACTCAGAAGAATATACACTTATACAGTTGTACCCAAAGTAGGGAAAGGTATGAAGTGACACTAGTAGACTCCAATGAAAAGATTAATGTGAAGATTTTAAGAACAGGGATGTCAACAAGAAAGAAAAAAAGCTCTTGAAATAAAATAATAGGGCGACCAACTCATCCGAGCGCAGCGAGAGAACCTCCCAGCTGGGGGTTTGGTGATTTTTTGTAAATTTCATGCTCTGAGAGGTCCTTGTTATATATACAATAATTTCTGGTCTCAATTTTGTCTGTTTTTTGTGTCCACAATTTGTGTTTTTATTTTTGTATGTATTGTATATATATATATATATATATATTATAATATATATCTTATATATATATATATTATATATATTATATAATATATATCATGCAACTTAAATTGTGAAATGTATATGAATTATTAACCATTTTGACATGATAAATGAAATATTAACACTGTTTCCGTTGGAAAAGTAATCACAACAAAATGTTAACATGTTTTTGTAACAGAAGAAACCTCATCAAATACAGCTCAAATATAATTTGATGACCAACTTCGAATTATTGAACAATCCAATATCAGTGGCCAGGGTCAGGTTCGGCTGTGGGCTAGCCAACTATGTACACCCTTCCCCACCCCCCACTAAATGTTTTAACCCGAATCTACACGATTCACAGAAATGACCCAGCTGGCAATAAAATACTCGTAAATCCGCGAATCCGCGGAAAATTGACATCCCTGTAAGAAAGAGAAGAGTGTGCAAGAACAAGAAAAATCAATCAATAGGAAGAAAGTGAAGAAAGCAATTGACACTTTGAAGAATGGAAAGGCAGCAGGAGTGGATGGGATTACAGTGGAGAATTTTAGAATATGGTGAAGAAACAAACTGTGGTTGAAAGGATGCATAGCATATGTAGGTTAGCATAGAAGGAGGGTAGGGTACCAGGAGACTGGCCCAAAGGCCATCATTATCCCACTACAGATGGGGAAGGGTAGTAGAAATAAATGTGGCAATTATAGAGGTAAGTATAACTGGAAAGGTTTATGGAAAAAATGAGATTGAAAAGGTGAAGAAGCTCATAGAGAGCAAGATCAATGAAATGAGGTTTTAGAAAAGGTAGGGGAGAGGAGAATAAGAGGGTTAGAGCATACAAGGAGGGAATGCAAGGACAGGAATAAATGGACACTCTTCTCTCGCAGCCATCCACTTGGGGGAGTTCCTCTAGGGAACGTAGCTTCATGTTAGTAAATGATAGTTTCGTTGCAGTGAGTAGTGATCTGGGCATGCGTTGATCACTATAATAGTCACCGTGAAGTAGAGGATCAAGGAAGGTATAGTCTATTCACTTAAGCTGGATTCCTGGGCTGGAGCTGGGAGCTACCTAGCCGAGTTTGTAAAGACGTCGCTGATTGGCTGATAGACTCGGGCTGGGTGGCGATGGTGGTGGTACTTGCCTCACCCCAACCCAAAACCCTTGCGTTTGCCTCAGAAAATATTCATATTTCTTGGCTTTCTCATCTCTTACATGAGATAGGCCTATTTTGTTTGCATCAGGGAATCAGGCAGTGATTATTCAACAACACGCCATTCATAACTCAATAGGGAAAAAAATAAAGTCATGACTGACTATCACAAGAGTAGGAGGACTTTTAGGTTTTCAGTGCATTGAAATGTTGTACTCCTACCCCATATAACCAAACTACCAGATAATATTTATGAAAGCTGAACCTACCATCGTGTTCATAATACATTGCTGCATATCATGAGCATAAAAAAAATACAGTAAGACTAAACTAATATTAAGATAATTGAAGGAAAGTAAAAGAGTGTATAAACATTATTTTCTTGCTTATTTTGCTTCAACTCGCTCTAACTCCATAAGTTTTGGTCGCATTCAATTTCAAGCACTGTTTCAAAATCCTTCTACTTTTCCACTTCCTGTGGTATGTAGCATGTACCAATAAGGAAAAGAGTAGGTGGTCAAAATGGCTAAGAAAGTTAAACTGTTTCAAACTGGTGCCGTGACGGGTGGAGTCTCTGATAGCTATACCGAAAACAGTCTCTCCTGTATCTGAGTGGTATAGGGAGCAATGCTCATTGCTCACCTGTCACTGTGCCAGTTTGCAGTAGTAGTTTAACTTTCTTAGCCATTTTGACCACCTACTCTTTTCTTTATTGGTACGTGCTACATACCACAGGAAGCGGAAAAGTATAAGGATTTTGAAACTGTTCTTGAAAATTGAATTATGACCAAAACTGATGGAGTTACAGTGAGTTAAAGCAAAATAGCAAGAAAAATGGTTTTATACACTCTTTTACTTTCCTTCAATTATCTTAATATTAGTGTAGTCTTAGTGTAATGTTTGTATGCTCATGATATGCAGCAATGTATTATGAACACGATGGTAGGCTCAGCTTTCATAAATATTATCTGGTAGCTTGGTTATATCGGGTAGGAATACAACATTTCAATGCACTGAAAACCTAAAAGTCCGCCTACTCTTGTGATAGTCAGTCATGACTTTATTTTTTTACCCTATTGAGTTATTGAATGGCGTGTTGTTGTTAAAACAATCACTGCCTGATTCCCTGATGCAAACAAAATAGGCCTATCTCCTGTAAGAGATGAGTAAAGCCAAGAAATATGAATATTTTTCTGAGGCAACGCAAGGGTTTTGGGTTGCGGCGAGGCAAGTACCACCACCATTGCCACCCAGCCCGAGTCTATCAGCCAATCAGCGACGTCCTTACAAACTCGGCTAGGCAGCGAGCAGCTCCCAAGAATCCAGTTTAAGTGAATAGACTATAGTGTAGCTTAAGGTGTGATTTATGTGCTGTTTAATGACTGTTCATACTGAGGAATGTTAATGAAAAAATTTGCAATGAGGCAACTTTTGTTGTTTGCGATTGTTTATGTATATTTGACGATCATTCATAGTGCAACAATATTTTACTGCAACCATTGTGGTCAAAACATCATTAGTGATTTGTGTAAAAAATAACTAGCTCTTCTTTATGATCATGATATAGATGTATAAGAAAGCAATAAATTCATAAGTGTTCTTTTTTAAGTGTTTATGAGTCAAAACTCACAAGAACACTATTAAGGTGTGAATAAAATGCTTTAGGTATTCACCTGAGACTGCACCAGCAGCAGGTACAGCAGGTGCTCCCTTGGCATCCTTTCCTTTCTTTTTCTTTTTTCTTCCTCCTTCCGTTTGGTTCCTCTTTCCTTAAATGTGCCCTTCTGCTTTGCTATCATGTCTGAGTCCGACTTGCTGTATGCAATTTTCTGTAAGATTTAAGTTTCCCTTTCAGACAAAAATAACCTGTAAGCTGTCATAATAACTAGGCACTTTACATTTTACATACAACTAGTCTTGAAAATATAGTCAACACATCATTCCCCTTTCTAAACCCACCATGCTCTTCACCAATCATGTCATCTGTAATATCTGCACCTTGTCATTTATCATTCTGCCACACAATTTACCAGGTATACTTAACCCTTCACGCCCAGATCTTTCCTTTGCTATATAAAATTGTCTGTTGTTAACCATAAAATTACAAAAACTACTGAATATACGAAATAAGTTAGTGGACAAGGATACTAAACAGATCATAGCTATAAAATATTGCTTATATTCACTAAAATTTGTCTATTATTGGTCAAATTACAATGGAAATTACGTTCTGGGCCTCAAGGGGTTAATAAATAAATTCCTGATTATTTTCCAGATCTTAATTTGACCAGTATGAAATCAGAATAAAAAAAAAAATTATGTACAAAACGAGAAACATAACTTTATGCTGGAAGGAGTCTGCTTGTATTTCAAGGGAAGAAATAGTTACCATTGGCTTTCATAGAAGGGGAACCCTGCATAGCCCGCATGGCATTAGTGGCACTTTGGATTTCCTTAAAGATGACAAACGCCTGGCCACGCATTTTTAGTGTCTTCAAAGCTACAATGTCCAGAATTTGGCCAAACTGAGAAAATATAGCATAAAGTGATCTCTTGAGTTCTGAAAAAATGAAAAGTATGCATTAAATCAAATGAACATACATATATGTTTTACAACTAGATAAGCTATGTCATTCATGCATTCCTTAAGGGTAACTAATGTTATAATAAAGGGGGCATTCCATGTCAGATCAACCAGGTGTTTCCCATCACCTTCTCCGATTCTCTTGAGAATTCGCACACTTATAGATCTCAGTGAGATAAATTGAATGGTTTTCATCTTACTGCTGTGGCTCAAAGGATAAAGGAGATACGGACCTTTGAAATATGGAGAAAAAGGTCATTTTGGAGTCAATGGTCAAAGGTGAACATGTAATATCTCAGCTGCTATGGCACCTACAGTGGTCATTTAACTACCCTTTTAAAGCTTGGAAGCAGATCTACAACTTTTGTTCTATGCATATTTTACCTCAGGGGTCAAAAACGGAAAGTTAACCTTATTTATGACCTTTGACCTTGAAAAGGTCATTTGACGCATATACCAAATTTTATCTATCTTCTGCCAGTAATTGGTATATATGTATACCTTAGTGCACAACAAGAATTTTGGTGGTGATTAGCTTAGTTTAGAAGCTACATCTATTTCTTTGCACTTATTTTGGAAAAAAGTGACCTTCAGCTCAAATTTTGAGTATTTATGTTCCTTCCAGAAGCCATATCTCTGAGATCATTTGAGCTAGAATGGTGAGCCAAAGACCATTTCATTAATCTCATTGGGATCTGTGTTAGTGTGCCAATTTGCAAAACCTGATTATTAATTAAATATATATATATCATATGATGTGAGCTTAAGTATTATTTTATTTCATTTTCAGATCAACATGGCTCCGAGTACTACCTTGAAGAATCTATATTATAGCCGATATTGCTGCGAACCATTTGGTAAACACAAGCAGAAAATAACTAAAGGCCTTCGTTTTTTAACTACAAATTTAATAAACCATAATCCTTCATTGAATTTAACAACACAACATAAAGTATGTGCAACTTGTCGCAGTAATCTTGCAAAGACTCCATCACCAAAGTCTGCTGAATGTGAGCCCATATCATCCCACTCATCACCTGAAGAATGTGAGGTTGAATGCAATGAACCTGAAGAATTAGAAAATGAGTATGAGCTTAGTCGATTAAATAAATCATTGGCCACATTTGACGTAACACCAGTAAAAAAAAGCAAGAATGTCACACAGCCCACGGTATACAAAAAAGTAGTTCAAGAAAGTAGGAACAATAATAAAAAGGAAACTTGAATCAATAAGTGGCAAGCCAATTTCAAGTGAAAGTGACATGGATGATAACATAACAGAGTCTGAAATTATACAACAACTAAAAGGAAAATTTAACGAAGTGACAAGCCGAAGTGAAAAACTAACTATTCTCACCATCATACCAAAATCCTGGACTAGAAGAAAAATGATGGAAACGTTTAAGTGCTCACAATACATGGCTAGGCAAGCAAAGAGTTTGGTGAAAGAAAACAGAGTGCTTTCAACACCAAATCCACATTTAGGAAAAAGCCTGCACAGTGAAACTACTGACATGGTTACACGGTTCTATTATTCTCCAGAAATAAATAGAGAAATGCCAGGGTTGAAAGACTATGTCTTGTGAAAAGAGCTGATGGATGTCGGGAAAGGAAGCAGAAATATCTCGTCCTATGCAATTTCAATTCTGAAACGCTTCTTTCAAATTGCATAGGACGAGATATTTCTGCTTCCTTTCCCGACATTAAACATGTGTTGTTAAATTCAATGAAGGATTATGGTTTATTAAATTTGTAGTTAAAAAACGAAGGCCTTTAGTTATTTTCTGCTTGTGTTTACCAAATGGTTCACAGCAATATCGGCTATAATATAGATTCTTCAAGGTAGTACTCGGAGCCATGTTGATCTGAAAATGAAATAAAATAATACTTAAGCTCACATCATATGATATATATATATATTTAATTAATAATCAGGTTTTGCAAATTGGCACACTAACACAGATCCCAATGAGATTAATGAAATGGTCTTTGGCTCACCATTCTAGCTCAAATGATCTCAGAGATATGGCTTCTGGAAGGAACATAAATACTCAAAATTTGAGCTGAAGGTCACTTTTTTCCAAAATAAGGTGCAAAGAAATAGATGTAGCTTCTAAACTAAGCTAATCACCACCAAAATTCTTGTTGTGCACTAAGGTATACATATATACCAATTACTGGCAGAAGATAGATAAAATTTGGTATATGCATCAAATGATCTTTTCAAGGTCAAAGGTCATATATAAGGTTAACTTTCCGTTTTTGACCCCTGAGGTAAAATATGCATAGAACAAAAGTTGTAGATCTGCTTCCAAGCTTTAAAATGGTAGTTAAATGACCAAATTGTAGTGCCATAGCAGCTGAGATATTACATGTTCACCTTTGACCATCGACTCCAAAATTACCTTTTTCTCCAGATTTCAAAGGTCCGTATCTCGTTTACCCTTTGAGCTACAGCAGTGAGATGAAAACCATTCAATTTATCTCACTGAGATCTATAAGTGTGCCAATTTCCAAGACAATCGGAGAATGTGATGGAAAATTTCCCCAAAATTTGGTTGATCTGACATGGAATGCCCCAAAGCATTCACGCAAAAAAATAGATGTACCCGTCTGAGGGGTGAACAAAATATGTTGAAAATCATTGGCCGCCAACACGTCCTCAAGAGGGAGTTGAAAGAAATCGTTCTTGACAATGTTCTTTGCATGAAGAGATATCTTCATTGGCCTCCCAGAGCTAGGTTTTCAGGATTGTGTGACAACGGTACCTGACAACCAAACGAAACGCCAGACTGAAAGAGGACTGACACCAATTAAATGAGTTATCTATTTCATCTTGATACCATACACCTTTGCATACCCCAGCTATCCTGGAGATAATATCCGAGGTTAGCTTCTAACTTCCAAGCATATTATGGAATAGGACTGCAAAAAAGTAGTGATGTTCGCAAAAAACTAATCAAGGGATCACTAAGAGTCGCCTCTGCCTCTGAAAGGAATGCCGGACGTTTCGCCCCCGCCCAATCGCGGACGTTTCGCCCCCATTTGCGGACGTTTCGCCCCACTCGCGGACGTTTCGCCCCACGGAAATTACTATACTGTTTCAAAACTGTTCATCAAATGACTACAAAATCATCAGAAATACTGATCGATTTGTTTATGCACAAAATGATGACGAAATGCTGTTATCGATAGGTCTTAAAGGGACAGTGTACTTCGAATTCCGTACTATAGTCAAAACAGGATTTGAGTGATAGTCGATTTTTCTACGATAATTTCCATATTTCTTCTTCAAATCTCTCCAAATTTTGACACACTTAGTTTCTAACCAATACCTAACTACACGTCAAATTTCATAAAAATCAGATGAGAAATAAAAAAGTTCCTTCAGAAACGTCCATTTTAAAACATTTCTGGGATTTAGATAATACAAAATGACTCCAAATCCCAAAAATTTTAATGGACATTTCTGAAGGAACTTTTTTATTTCTTAACCGATGTTTATGAAATTTGACATGTAGTTAGAAAAAGCCCTCTATGAGTGGCAGTCCATTCATTGGCAAACTGCCTCGGATGTAATAAAAACGGTTAAAGGTAATTAAAGGTATTAAAACCAATTAAAGGTAATGGCCCACGAATAATTTTTCTTTACGATTAATGACTCTCATTGCTAATGCGTAAAGCATTGGCTGACGTCATTAATCGTAACGAAAAATTATTCGTGGGTCATTACCTTTAAGGTGAACATGGAGACAAAAGATACAGCACATCCATTTATGATCCGTGTACATGTTGCAAGAAATGTAAAAGCACATAAAGGGTAACACATAAAACAACCGAAATAAAATGTCCACATGAAGTTAACAGTCCACCAAACAGTCTTTGTGAACACATTTCACTCACTTTGGTCCATTTAAGTGAGCACAAGCATTCAGAAGCTGTAGGGCCGACTTTTCTCCTCGACTGTATTCATCCCACGCCTGGAAGATTCTCCCTTGTAACTTCGCGTACTTCTTCCTTTGGTTTCAGTGCTTTGGTCGATAACAGCATTTCATCATCATTTTGTACGTAAACAAATGGATCAATACAGGGATCAGTATTTCTGATGATTTTGTAGTCATTTGATGAACAGTTTTGAAATAGTATAGTAATTTCTGTGGGGCGAATCCGGGGGGCGAAACGTCCACGAGTGGGGCGAAACATCCACGAATGGGGGCGAAACATCCGCTAATGTGGGGCGAAACGTCCGCTAATGTGGGGCGAAACGTCTGCGATTAGGAGGGGGCGAAACATCCGGTTACCCTCTGAAAGCACACCAAACGGGCTATGTAATGCCCACAATCAACACAGGAAGCCTAGCAGTACAAAGTGTTGGCAACCAATGATTTTCACCATGGTCATTCACCCTCAAATGGGTACATATATTTTGGTGAAGTCTTGGTTGGCCCAGGCTGCCCAGCCAAGACTTTTCACGAGTACTATATGTAAGCAATGGAACAAAAATTCAAACTTACCAGCTTTCTTCACTTTCTCATTAAGGTTATTGACATATATGGTGTGGTTTGGTCTGATATCCAACATTGTGAAGAGTTGTTATATCTGCAAAGTAAAAATAGAATATATGAAAACATTGAATTTGATGCTGAAAAAATTTGGTCATTAAAAACAACAACTTGATACTGTCAAAATGAATGAGAAAATGTGATGCAGCTGAAAAGATAATACCTGCTCCATAATGAGTAGGTATATATAAGGGGAACATTATCAGAAAAAGCATATCTCCACTACTTCTCTGCCAAACAAGCTGAAATTTTCACACATAATCGTGTTTGAAATGTACAGTTGACCAACATACATATTGTCACACTTTACAATGTTTCGTTCAGGAATCAAGAACTGGTAACTCTGCCACCGCGACTTAAAAGCCTTTATATCCTGTCAGGAGGGTTTGCGATTTGTCACCACTGATCCACACTATTTTATCCATTAGAATTTATTTTTACCAATCAATGCATGTTGATATGCTTTGATTACAATAATTTATATCCACGGTTGAAACTTTTTGATGCATCATTTTTCACTCCAGGTAAATTTGGTCAAAAACAGTTCCATGTCAATCACAATTCAATTATGCATTTGAAAATAGTATACAGTAAACCCTCGCTTTTACGGACCTCGATACAACACATTTCGGCTTTAACAAACCTTTTCTGCCAGTCCGATATATGCGGGGATTTACCAAATACATTTGGTAAATGCGGGGCTTGGTTCGGTGGTGGGCCGGCCGAACATGTACACTAGGGTGCCAATAGCGCATAGGGGTAATTTTTCAAAGTCAATATTTTTTCACGTACTTTTGTGGTATTCTGCCTTGTACTTAGAAACTGTCGTGTGCAAAGTTTCAGGCTAATCGGTTGATATTTAGAGGTGGCGGATCGATCTTGAACATTTCCTCTTTTCGCCCTCAGGTCATGACCACGAGAAAGCAAACTGAAGTTTAGCTTCTTGGCCATAGTGTTCCTACTATCACAGGAGCAAAACTTCCCAGCCGTGGAGACGTTTTACGACGATTTTTCTACGCACACAAGGAAGAGAAGAAGACGGTGCAGCAGAGTGCAGCTGAGGCTGCAAAGGAGGTCCTCGACTTCTGGACACGAGCTAGGATCCCCACCATCGCAGAAACTAGCGTGAGGAGGAAGATTACTGGACTTTTCGACGAGTGGAAGATCCTGAGCAAAAGCAAGAATAACTCTGGAGTCACGCCTGCCGAAAAACAGAAGACCTTCCAAGAAAGTCTCCCAGACCTTTTGGACATCGCCCACTCTGACGCCCTCACTCTGATGACCACCTTCTTGCCCAGCGGGAGAAGGGGAGGCGGGGTTCGATGGCTGGTCTGGACAAGAAGCTGAAAGAATCGGTTTGCCGACGTGAAAGCTCTCTCTCACGTAGCCGTCAACAGACGCCAAAAGGAGAAGAGATGGTGGAGCTGGAGTCGTCATCGTCTGAGTCATCAAGTCCAGCCAACGCTGCCAACACATCGACTTCTTCTTCCGACGCCAGGGTCGCTTCTCCACCAAAGCGATTGAGGACACGGGGCACGAAGTCCGTCCTATCCCCTGATCTCGTCGGAGCCCTTGACAGAACTGGGGTCAGTAGCCGCCAAGCCCTTCGAATTGTGGCGGCTACGGCAAGTAGCTTGGGCCACGATCCACAAGAGCTTGTGCTGAATCCCGAGTCCATTAGACAGGCAAGAGCGAAGTACAGGTCCACTTTGGCGAAGGACATCAAAGAGACTTTCAGTCCTCTTACCCCTCTTACGTTCATTGGGACAGGAAGATCCTTCCTCAGGACGATGGCACTCGCGCCGAAAGACTCGCCATCCTCGTCACAGGAGAAGGAGTGGAGAAGCTCCTAGGAGTCCCGAAACTGCACTCTGGAACTGGTGATGCCGCCGCTACAGCTGTGTTCAAGGCTCTAGAAGACTGGGGGGGTCCAGGAACGAGTCGTGGCGATGTGCTTCGACACAACCAGTGCCAACACTGGAGCCATCAATGGGGCATGCACCATCTTGCAACAGAAGATCGGCCGACCCCTCGTTTCACTTGCTAGCCGTCATCACGTCCACGAACTTGTCCTTGAGAAGGTCTTTTCTACGTGTTTGGGGTCATCTTCTGGTCCTGAGATCACCATCTTCTCTCGCTTCAAGGACTACTGGTCTTACATCAACCAGTCGGCAATAAACCCTCCCACCAACGAAGATCTGCCGGAGACTCTGGTCTCCAAGAGGGACGATCTCATTCAAGGTTTGAAACGTCTGCTTCAGACAAAGCAGCCCCGTGACGACTATAAGGAACTCGCTGAGCTGAGCATCCTTCTCCTCGGCGGCGCTCTTCCGAAGACCTCGATCCATAGCCCCGGAGCGCTTCATCGAGCGCGTTGGATGGCGCGTATCATTTACGCTCTGAAGATGATCTGTTTCGGGAGCAGCTGACTGGAGTCGTCACACCTCGAGAAATGTCAGCCCTCCAGCGGTTCTCATCGTTCGCAACCGAGATCTACGTCCTGCGATGGTTCGAATCGACGGTTCCATCCTACGCTCCCGCCAACGATCTTGGATTCGCTAAGGACATCCTTCAGTACCACGACGAAAGTATTCGGAAGGCCTGCTTCACCACTCTGAGCCGCCGTTTCTGGTACTTGAGCGAAGATCTCATTGGCCTGTCACTGTTCGACTCACGTCTCCCTGTCTCCAACAAACAAGCAATTGTACAGGCCATTCTCTACGATGAAGGAGCCGAGGAACCCGCCAAGCGAATAAACCTCCCATCATCACAAGTTCCTGCGGCAACACTGCCCTCCTTCGCCACAAAAAATTCCCTCCGCCTTTTCGAAGCTCTTGATATCAAGACCGACTTCCTGTCCGCCAACCCTCGGAAGTGGCAGGAAGAGGAATCGTACGTCGAGGCCTGCTGCCGAATTGAGGGACTTCGCGTCGTCAACGACACAGCCGAGCGAGGAGTGGCGCTCATCCAGTCCTTCAACCTCCGGCTGACCAAGGACGAGGAACAGCGCCAGTTCCTCCTCCAAGTTGTGGAGGCCCATCGCCATCAACGGCCCGGGACCTCGAAGGCTTCCCTTCCCCGGCCAAGCAGGCCACAATGAGTGGGGTGGCTCCCCATGATACCCCCCCCCACCGAGGGGCTAATACTCACCAAGAGGGGGACCAGCAGCCCTGCTGGGGAAGGGATGTTCGGCTTGTCCGCTTTCAAGAGATGACATCCCCTCCTTAATAGGCCAGTGCATAAGGGTAAATAACAAAGTTGTAATCCGCCACCCCTAAATATCAACCGATTGAGGTCAAACTTTGCATACGATGGTTTCTTGCATAGATGCACCATTACACCAAAGTAGGAAGAAAAATTCAAACTTTTGATTTTTACTGGCACCCTAATGTACACGCAGGTCGGAAGGAAACAAAGCCGACCGCGGCTGTGTGCCGATCAGTCTGGCTTTGTCGGCCCCGAGTGTAAACACCCCTTTTCACGTCCTCCCGTGCCTCACCACAGATTGTCTTAATTTCACTGTATGAGTGTAGTATTTGTGATGGCTGCTTGTACATGTATACAAACTCTCATCTAATGTAGCAAACAAAGTTAATTATACACTAAAATGGTCAGAAACAGAGAACTTTCACCTCATATAATGAACAAAGTTTGTTATATGCGAAAAGTTCAGATCCCTTGGATATAACGTCACCCCCTTTCCCCCAATCGGTTAGTTATAATTGAGGTTTACTGTATTGCAATCATAACAAGGTCCTAAGTGAATTAATTACAAAAATATATTCTTTAAAGGCTAATATTATTTTGTTTATAGAAACAAATAGAAATAATAACAATGCATAAACCCTGGCCTGATGACGCCATCATGGACAATGACAGGTTAGGTGTTTTTTTTTTTTTTTTTTTTTTTTTAATGGGTTTGCGCAAAATAAAACAATCTCCATTAAAACAAGCACCTATTGTAGGCCAAGAAAAAACAGTCTGTGTCTCTGAAAATGACCGCGAAACTCTCGTCCATTATTACCCCTGACCTAACCATTACGTCGGCGAGTTTTCCCGATTGATGTAGGGACGAGCATTTCGGTAGACGAGAGTACCAGGTACCATGAGGCAAGGATGGGTAATGTCACGGTGGTTATGCAACTTGTTTATGGATGGAGTAATAAGATAAATCAAAGCAAAATCTATCCTAGCCATTACCGTCGGCGAGTTTTCCCGATTTGTGTAGGGATAAAAATATCGGTAGACGACAGTACCAGGTACCAATAGGATGGGTAATGTCACGGTGGTTATGCAACTTGTTTATGGATGGAGTAATAAGATAAATCAAAGCAAAGGTTGGTGATGTTGGTATAGACTCAAGAGTATTCATTGGCTCGTCAAGTAACACTTAAACCATGATGTACCACTACTTATTATGAGGAAAGACAACAAAAGGAACTCAATTAATAAGGTATTTTAATACTATCATAACCATGAATATGTACAACCTACAAAGAGAAGACTACGACGCTGAAAAAATTTTGAGTTGTTTTGGGCGAAATTGATATTCCAGGTGCTATATTTCCGTGCTCGCTGACAACATAGAGAAGACCTGAGGTGATGATTGATGTGCAAAGGCTTCTAAACCAGATAAACAGTCACAGCAGTCTCATTAAGAAGTAAGCAAGGGGGTAGTGACACATTACGTACCTACCACTTGCTTACCTTTTAACGAGGCTCTGTTATGACTCTGTTTTCTTGGTTTAAAAGCCTCTGCACATCAGCCATTACCTCAGGTCTTCTCTATAGTGTTGTCAGCGAGAACAAAGCACAGTAATATAGCACCTGGAATATCAATTTCGCGCAAAATAACAAATTCTTCCATCGCTGTAGTTTTCCCTTCGTAGGTCCACCCGCGGCGGACCCGCCTTATCCCCACAATGCACCGATGTAAACAAACCGTGACGTAGTTTGTCTGGGGCCCATTACCAATACTCGCAGTATGATTCAAATAAGTGTAATTCTTTTATTAATCATCAGAGTAAATACTGGCATCCCTCACTATTTGATGCCCCACTTTACAATATTCCCCTCATACGACTGATCTTCTTTAGTGCCTTTCTCACTATTTACGATGGTTCTCGCTCAGTTATGATTGTGCAAGCAATCGGTCAAGGAAAATCTGCAAGTCAACAGGCAATTGTTCAGATGAGTAGTCGTAGCACCAACCAAGTTGCAGCTGCCACCTAGTAATGCCTGGCCCAGTCTTACCTGCACTCCCATTCAGTTCACTACTTTAGTATTTTGTGTGCATCTGTGCCAAGGTTTCCACTCTAATTTGCACCTAACCTCAAGAGGTACAATAGTAGTGATGTCTTTCTAAGCAATTGGAATAGCCTAATAGGAATAGGAGGGTAGGATAGTATTCCTAACAGGAATAGGATAGGAATAGAAGAAGCCTTGACTTAGAACAATGATGAGGACAAAGAGGACAAGGAGCTACAGTAAAGCCTTGAATTACACTGGGGAACAAATTTTTGTTGAGTTAGGTCTGACACTTGTTATTAAGTAATTTTTGGGTGCTGAATCCAAAACTGATCTGTTTTTCTCTATCACGTCAAGTTTTTGAACTGTAGGATTTTCGTTTTCTTAAAAAATATGAAAAATACTGTACATAACAGTAACAGTGCTTATTTTATAAAAAGTTGCAAATGTTAACATACAATGAAAAATGAAAGAAATAGGCATGAATAGAATGTTTATTTAACATTATCATGTTTTTAGAAAGGATAAGGCTATAATTGTGTGCAGGTTAAGGTAAAAATTTACGTTTGTAGCTTTGTCTGGAGTGTTCAACTTGAGGACTATTGCGTTTGATGCTCCAACAATAGTCAGCCATCATATGCACATCCCATCTACCCTGGTAACGTTCTTCCATAACCTTCAAATCTTGGTGAAATCGTTCACCTTGCTCGTCGCTAGCAGCACCAAGATTTTCCGGAAAGTTGGCAAGATGGCTATGCAAAAAATGTACTTTAATACTCATGTTGCAACCAAGCACTTTGTAGCTCTCCAATAGTTCTGAACAATTTCTGTGTAATACTTGCACGTGTTATTTCCAAGAAAGTTCTTGACGACGTCTTTGAATGATAGCCAAGCATTCTTTTCAAGGTCTGACATAGTACCGTTGAAATGTTCATCTTTGATGAGCTGTCGAATTTGTCGACCATCAAACACACCGGCCTTATTTTTTCAATTGACAGTCCAGGAAATGCCAAGATGATGTACTTCAAACAGTCGCCATCAGTTGACAATGCTTTTACAAATTGTTTCATGAGACCTAGTTTTATGTGCAGAGGTGGGAATATTATTTTCTTCCTGTCAACAAGTGGCTCATGTACAATGTTAGGATCTCCAGGTTTAAGATCAGATCTCGGAGGCCAATTCGTCTGAACCCAATGCTTCTCTCGAGCTCTGCTATCCCACATACAGAGAAAGCAGGGATACTTTGTGTATCCACGTTGTTGACCAAGAAGGAAGGATACCATTTTAAGGTCAACACAGATGATCCAATTGTGTTTGTCATATTGCAATAACTCAATGACTCTCTTTACATCTCCATATTCTTCACGAAGACAGACCGAATGCCCAATAGGGACTGCGCCAAACAAATTGCCATTGTGTAGAAGGACACACTTCAAGCTCCGCTTTGAGCTATCAATAAACAATCGCCATTCATTTGGATTGTAGATTGAAAGCCCTAATTCCTTCAGTAAACCAGGAATGTTATGGCAAAACACAAAACCGCTGGCACTTCGAAAGTACTGCAGAAATGTATTTTCTCTGGTTCGAAAGTATGATACCTTCACTCCTTGTTCAAGTATGTTTTTCTCGTTCAGTCTTGATGCTAGTATTTCTGAAGCTTTTTTGGATAGGCCCAAATCACGTGCTAAATCATTCAACTCGTGCTGATCAAATCCCCTACGAACTAAATCCTCGTGAATGTCAAAATCAAAAAAAGAGGAGGAATTTTGCTTATCTGGAGGGTAAGCTGTGGAGAAAAAACTTGACGTGCTAGAAAAAAACTGACTACAGATTTGGAATCAGCATGCCAATTTTAGTCTAAATAAGCTCAAAAATCTAACTCAACAATTTTTTTTCTTTCAAATTGTTCCCCAGTGTTATCTACCTATGTAAATAAAGAGCGAGTGTCATGTTCTTGTTTATGCAATGTATATGTAATATATATGCAATGTATATGTAATATATATGCAATGTATATGTAAATAGTATATCCCAATGTAAAATTGTAATATCAGAGCGGGGGCGTGACTTTAATTTTTTCAGATGCGACTTTGACTTTGCGACTTTGCCGCCGGACCTGTGCGACTGCGACTCTGAAACCCTCTATTTTCCCCCCCCCCAGTGCGACTTGGGACTTTGCGACTTTGATTTATTTTTCCCGGTGCGACTCCCCCTAAATTACAAAGTAAGCTTTAGCGCGATAACAGAAACATGCTTTTTTAAGGCAGAAAAACACATATTTATTCATTTTTTAGTTCAAACACAGCCTAAACTAATATCTACAGGTCCTCCTCCTCCTCCTTACGTCCTCCTGGCCCATCTTCTCCTCCAGGAGGCCATGTTCCCTTTGAGGAACACAAGTCCTCAAAGTTGACCTCCTCAGGGAGGATCTCTTGGCCCTGAGGAGTCCCCGGCCGTGCTGAAGAACACATATGGGGAATAGACAGCACAGTAACTGTGCGGGCGGTGCGGCCGGTGCGACGGAGACTCACACACGAACACCCTCCACGGCTGAAGGCAGAGCAACTACTGACCACAGATTCTGCGGTCTGCAAAGATCCTGGTTCTGCCCAACCACATATCATGTGTGGTTGACTAGTTATCAACCACACTTGCTAGACAAAAATCATGTCAGAATGTACCTACAAATGTTTAAACCTATTCTATTAGTGCCAAGTGGCAATTAAGTGAATTAACGATAAAACCCGGTTTTGCGGTCAAGTGCCATACGACTTTGCCGCATTCCAAAAAGCCGCGCTGATGCCGCGGCAATTTCTTTCAAAAAAGTTGTCTTGTTCCTGTTCAGAGTCGGGGCAAAAGTCGCGGAAAATTGGCGGTGCGACTTTGCTAGTCCGACTTTTTCAAAACGGTTTTAGACTTTGAAATTCATAGTGCAGCAAAGTCGCAAAGTCGCAACTCGGTGCCGCAACGCCAGGGTCGTGTAATATAATGCAATGTATATGTAAATATATATAAATATATTAGCTAAGGCAATTATTTCAATACAGTACAGTACAGTACATAAGACATTATCTATATGGCCTGTACTGGGTATTCAGATACAGTAAAACCTCGATAAGTCGAATTACCGAAAAAAGTACACATAAACTCGATTTCCCGGATAATAGGGGGGAGCATGGTTCGGGAACCGCAAAAGTCCGGGAATCGCAAGTAAAAAAAAAAAAAAAAAAGTCCGATGCCATTACCCACCCCCGGACGTTTATCCTACTCTAGTATTTACTGTCCGGCAAACCGCCAAATCAACTACCCCGCCGGGGACTTTTTTCGTCCGCTGAGCATGCAGCCACCTGGCGGGAGGCAGCAGAAAGTGTTCAATAGTCTCGAGACCCTTCCTGCACCAGGGGCAGTGGGGGTCAGGGGACTAACGGAGGCTGTGCAGGTGAACCGTGAGTGTCGTGTGCCCAAATGTAAACAATACGACCGGCCCGAGCATGCTGCCCCCTGGCGGGAGGCCCGCAGAAAGTGTTCAATAGTCTCAGAAATGTTCTTGCACACAGGGGGCAAGTGGGAGTCAGGTGACTGACGGAGGCTGTGCAGGTGAAACCGGAATGTTGTGTGCCCAAATGTAAACAATACGACCACTGAGCATGCTGCCACCTGGCGGGAGGCGGGACACTGACCAGGGGGTGACAGGAGACACTCGGACCGCCGGACAAAATTTGGGCAATTTACGAACAGGCCCAGGCATTTCAACTTAAAAAAAAAAAAAAAAAAAAAAAAAAAAAAAAAAAAAAAAAATTGTCCGAGACTGACATATCCCCGGACCTCGGATTTTGTCCGGCAAATCCGATATCCGGGAAATCGAGGTTTGTGTGTACTCCTTACTGGCAAATATCCTTTTAAAGAACAATTTAAATTTAGAAATAAAGAATTTTTTTCCTATAGCGCCTGTGGGCAGGACCTCAGGGCTCCAATATGAAAAATGCATTCACTAAATTCAAAAAAGCATCCAAAGAGTATCCAATATTTTCTTCAAAAATATGTTCCAAGGTAATTTAATTTTTCAAAATACGTTATGTTGATTAAGACCTTATGATTGGCAGCCAGGGTTCTGGACTGCCTTGCAGCAAATAATGGCTCTACAATCTATAGCAGGGGTCCCCAACCGCAGCCCGCGGGGCCGCGAGGCCATTCCGTGCGGCCCCACCAGATAAATTTCCTTTGATCACCGGTGCGGCCCCCCATCATTCCAAACGTGTGTTGAAACATCTTTTTTCTCAAGAGCGTGTTTTAGGATAGGTTAAGTTATGGTTGGGTTTTAGGTTAGGTAATTAGAGAGAACTGCAACTCCGAAATGCCAGTGGTCGCTGGCAGTTTAACTCAAAATTTTGGTGAAAAGTTGGTCAACTTGAAAGAAAAATATGGGCTTATTCCACTGCACTCAAAACACAAAAGTATAATATTAAGAACGATTTTCTTCATATGTATATTGTATAGAAGCCGATTCGGGAAAACATTGTATATAACAAAATAACCAAGTAGGTTATAGTCGAGGAGGCGAGGTAAATTGCTACTCTATGATATTATACAGTCAAAACGTATGTTTAGAAGTTATATATACCTAGGCAGTCATAGTCCTGTTATTATTGGTATCAATCAGATAGAAAGCCTGGAAGTGCAATGAGTCGACGCGTGAAAGTGGCAATGTTTTGTTTCAATCTCCCGCCCACCACTCTCCGCCGCGGCGTGTCGCCTCCACAATTATAACCTACATTGTCGCAGCAACAAGCCGATTTCGGCATTCTTTTTTTCTTCGTTTTTCCAAGGCTTTGCTTATTGTATTTTGACAAGCTTTTTGCCAGACGCAGCAGTACTGTCTTGGGAAAACAGTGTGAACATCGCCCAAATTTTACATGCCACAATATACTTTGTAAAAAATATATTAAGCTCTGCTACTCGAGGCGAGTAATTTGCATTAAATTGCTATCTTAGAACGTTCAATCGTAATGCATGTCATGCATACACTTACTAGAACAACAGAAAAAACGTTCTTTTTTAGTATTCAGATGGGGTGCATCAATATTCATTGCGAAATTGTTTTATGAAAAATTTTAGTCGCGGAGGGAAACACAGTAGACCAACCTTTGAGTTAAAACTGCCAGCGACCATGGCATTTCCGAGTTTCAGATCATTGGAATTGGTGATGTACGGATTGCGATGTACGCAGAAAAAACCCCAGAGCTGAAGCTGTTCAGCGCACCCTTCGATGCAGACCCAGTGTGCCCCCGCTGAACCCTTCCAGCTCGAGCTCATTGAGCTCCAGTGTTCCACGGCTTTCTGCGAGGATTTCTTTGAGTAGTATTGCAAGTAAGATAAACAAGATGGCATGTGGTGTGTGCAAGAGGGTGGTACCTGACAGTGTAGGGTTGTGAGAGGTGTGGGTGTGTGGTTTCACGTTGCTTGTTTGGGCAGCATGGATGGGGCTGAAACACAAAAACCTGGTGTTTCTTGTGGGCCCATGCCGGGATTGTACAAAAGAACTATGGAAAAATAAGATTGTAAGGAAGAGAAATGTAAAAAGAGTGAAAAAGGCAGCCAGATGAGAATGAAGCAGGAAAAGGAGACACGAAGGAGGCCAAGGCCCAGACCACCCCGGCCCCTGGCGAGAACAAGATAACGAAAGGGAAACCGAGGCCCAGACCACCCCAGCACCTGTCGAGAACAAGGTAACGAAGGAAGCCGAGGCTCAGACCACCCCAGCAACCTGTCGAGAACAAGTAACGAAGGAAGCCCAGGCTCCAGACCACTCCAGCACCTGTCGAGAAGAGCAGGAAGGAGGCGAGGTGCAGACTAACCAGAGAAAGGATAACAACAAGGAAGATAACCAGCCGGAGCGGAGGTAGTGATTGTAGAGGACAAGAGACAGGAAAGACCAGCACAGAGGATGACGATGGTGAGGAGGGCCCAATACGCATTATTGGGGACAGTATGATGAGGTATGCAGCGAGGCAGGTCAAGTGCTCCTTCCGAGGGAGTGGCTGCACCGCTCTGGGAGAGCCAAGATTCAGCAGGTCAAGAAAAGAGTACAGAGAGACTGCAAGGACTTTGAAGATGGAATGCTGGTCATCCAAGGTGGAGGGAATGACTTTGAAAGCGTAGGATGCGAAGAGACGGTGAAGGAAGTGGTGGAGGCAGGAAGGCTGTGGAGGGCAGCAGATGTGTGTGGCAGTGGTGGGTGTACTGCGGCGAACCCCGTGAAAACACCCAGTACGAGAACCTAAAAAAAGAAACGAAACAAGAGGATCTTTGAAAAAGTGCTGAAGTTGAAGATGGAGTGGCTGAGAGAGAAGAAAGGAAACTGAGCTTCTTGGACTTGGACGGACCTCTGAAGGAGGACCATTTTTACGACAGTGATGGAGTCCCCCTAATGAGGCCGATATGAAAGGATGGGAAAGGCGACTGCGGGAGTGGGTGAGAGCCAGGTCGCGTGCAGCGTGGACATGGCTTGACGTGGAGGACGGGAAAAGACTCGGCAAGAGGAAGAGAAGACCCCCACCCAGGCAAGGAATGCATGAAGTTTGGCTGTGGAATGTAAGAGGGTGGGGCATTGGGAAGTATGAGGATTTATGCAAGAATGAATGAATGGAAATTTGATTTAGTTGGTGGTGCGAAAACCCATCTAAGAGGATAAAAGTACGAATGGATGGTAGTGAGTATGTGATGTTTGGGAAAAAGAGGGACGGAAAAAACAAGAGAAACTAGGAGGAGGGGTTGCCTTTCTTCATAGAAAGGAAGGAAACCTCAAAGTAGATGAGATAGATGTGGGTAACAGTGCCATGAGTGGGGGATGTGCTTGCTGTCAGAGTAGAATTTTTGGGGTCACACGACAAGCGAAAAAAGTTTATAGCGTTGTGGTGTACATGACGGTTGAAGGGATTGTTGCGCGAGAATGTTGCCCGAATGTGGATAGACGAAGATGGAATAATTGATATTGTGTCCGACCACAATAGCTTTGTGGTGGACTGTATGATGTGGAGTAAAAGTGAGCCAAGAGTAAGGCGGTGAAGAATAAATTGAGGTTGAGAGAGCAAACTGGGAAGATTTTCAAGTGTGTCTGAGTGAGATGTGGGACAGAGAAAGCATACAGGAGGTGAAATGAGCTAAATGAGAGACTAACGGGAAAATGTGAGGTGCGCTGCACTGAGAAAAATGGGTTTATTAGAACAAATGGTAGAAAGAGAATGAATAAACCATGGGGAATGAGGATATTAGAGAGGCAAGGAACGAGCTAAAAAGGCTAAACAGGCAATGTAGAGGGTTAAAGAAAAGGAGGCAAGATAGTGAAGAAGCGGAGAATGAATACCAGAATGCATGACAGAATATGTCAAACAGCAGCAACTGACAAAACGAAAGATAAGAGATGCGAAGTTTCTTTGGTGAAGGAGCAAGATCCAATCCCTAAAGAGAAAGGACTTGCAGGTGGGCGTGAGTGGTACAGTTTCATGAGAGGTGAAAGATGTTGGTAGTGAAGATGTGAAAGTCTTGAAAGTAAATGATGAGTGCAAAACAGATGAGACAAAAATCAAAGGGGCCCTATAAAGAACTTTTGGGAAGGACATTGGAGGCGTGGGTGAAAATCTTTGACGTAAGACCAGAATGTATAACGTTGGAAAGAAAAGAGCGGAAGAGTTGAATGAATGAATTAGGGGATGAAGTAGAGAAGTGTGTAAGGAGGCAAAAGAATGAAAAAGCAGCAGGCCCGGATGAAATACCGTATGAGATGTACAAGAATGGAGGTGAGGTGATGATTGACAGAATGATGACCTATTTAACCATGGTGTGGGAAGAAGAAAGGGTGCCTAGCAAATGGAATGAATGTAGTGACTTGTTGCATAAAGGAGGATACAAGTAAGAGTGAATTGAAGAACTATAGACCAATTGCCCTAATGAAACAGTAGGAAAAGTTTTCAGTGCAGTGTTGAACGAAAGGTTGTGCAAATGGGTGGAGAGAACTAGAGTGTTGGGTGAGGAACAAAATGGTTTTCGGTGGATAGGAGAGCAGAGGACAACATGTTTGTGGTGAATGAACTAATTGAAAAGAATAAAAGGGAGGGAAAGACACTGTACCTTGGGTTCTTAGACATTTGGGGAAAGCCTATGATAGAGTAAACCCGAGAAATGTGTGCAAGGTTTTGGAAAGGTTGGGTTGAGTAAAAAGATAGTGAACATAGTGAGGAGCTGTATGAAGAACTAGAGCAAAATATAAGCTAGGTAATATAGAAACAGAATGGGTGAGGCATGAGAGAGTGTTAGGCAAGGATGTATTCTATCCCCAATCTTGTTAGTATGTATACTGATGAACTGGGCAGTAAGGATGAGAAGAATGGATGCAGGAGTGAGAGTAGGGAGTGACAAAAATAAGTTTGTTAATGTATGCAGATGACATGGTAGTTATGAGTGAGTCGGCCGAGGAACCCAGAGCCTGTTAGAAGTGGTGAATGACTATGGGAGAGACTTGGAGTAAGATTTAGCAGTGAGAAAAAGTAAGGTGATGATAGAAATAGACAGGAGGATGAGAGAACGCTACATGGAAAACTGGGAGGAATGAATTTGAGCAAACTTGTGAATACAAGTACCTAGGGATGTGCATGAGTTCCAATGGATGTGAAAAAGCAGTTGTGAAAAGATCAGCCAGGTAAATCAGCGGGTTGGTTGACTTGGGAAGTGTTGCAAGGATGAGGGCAAGCAAGTTGATGTGTTGAGGGAAGTTTTGGAAGAGTGTAGCTGTCCCAAGCATTAAAGTATGGTATGGAGGGGATTGCATGGAATGAGAGTGAAATAGGGAAAAATTTGGGAAATGGGACAAAAAATAAGAGTAGCAAGAATGGCACTGAATGCACCCAGTTATGCAGCGACTGAAGGTTTGAGAGGTGACATGGGATGGAGCAAGTTTTAGAGAAAGACATACGGAAAGCGAAAACTTAGGTATAAAGTTAGACTGGAACGAATGGAGGACACCAGATTGGCACGAAAAGTTTACTTGTGGAGTGAATGCAGCAGTAAAGGGGAAGCGATGCCAAAAAAATGGTGGGATAGAAGTGGATTGCGATTTTTGGGGGATGTACCAACTGATAGATGGAAGACCGAATGTTGTTGAATGGAAGATGATGAACGGTGATGGAGAAGGCCTTGAGTGGGATGTAAGAAAAGGAAAACTGAGGTCGTAGAGTAGTGAAATATGTGGGGCTGAGTAAGTGGAAGAATTGAGATGGAGCAAAGAAACCCCTAGAATGTATAAGGAAAAGAGGCACCAGCGCATGAAAATGTGTATGATGGAACCTGGGTGGGGACCTTCTCTTCCAAACCAGGACACAGTTTCAGGGGTGTGAATGCAAGGAACTATAGAGGTCCGAGTCAGGCAGCAGTGTGCCAGATGTGTGACATGGGTGAGGATGAAACAGTGGAACATGTAATACTAGAATGTGAGAAGTATAACGGGGAGAGAATGGAAAATGATGCGTGTGCTTTTGACTGAAATGGGATGTGACATGAATGAGGTGGTTGAAAGGACAGGAGAATGGTTTTTATTGCTGCTGGGGACTGTGTGGTGAGACAAAGGGGGCGGATGATTGAGGCAGTGAAAGAGTTTTGGAAAGAATGTGGTGTATGAGAAATAGACAATAGAACTGCATGCTTGTATTAGTTTTTGTTTGTTGTTTCCCTTTTTGTGTTTTTCTTTACAGGAGCAGTCGGTTTTAAAAGGCCTGGCCTATGGAAAATAGGCCACCTGTAACATCAAGATCAAGATTAAGACCAGGTTCCGACGAGTGCGCTCAAAGTTCAACGGATCCTCCCCCCTCACCTTCTGGCAGTCTCAAGTTCGCACACGTTTAATTGCCGGCCCTGGTACAGAATGCGAAAGAAAGTGTCGTCGATTTTGGCATCCACCCAAATTTTCCCGTACGTGTTTGGATGAC
>JACEEZ010009739.1:2500-89970 GCA_016584305.1 Chionoecetes opilio | reverse complement strand
TAAAACCCAATAAATGGCGTTTTTTTTATTGTAGCTAAAAGCGGGCTTGAAGTTGTCCTTCTACAAAATGGTTTTTTGGGCGCAGTCCCTAGGGGGCATTCGTCTGTTTCGTAAAATATGGGATTAAGAGAGCATTGAGTTTTGAATATGAAAACCAAATTGGATCATCTTTTGCCCTTTAAAAGGGTTTCCCTTTCCTTCTTGGCCCAAAACCGGGGACCCCAAAAGTATCCCTGTTTCTTTTATGTGGGTAGCGACCGGAAACTTTGGGTTCAGACGTTGGGCCCTCCGAGACTATTTTAAAACCTGGGACCTAAATTGTACATGGGGCCCTTGTTGCAAAAGAAATATATTCCCACCTCTGACAAAAAATGGTCCATAAACTTTTGTAAAACATTGTCAACTAGGGTGGGGTTTAAAGTCTCATTTTGGGCATTCCGGACTTAAATTAAAAAAAATAAAGGCGGTGTTTTTGATGGCCCACAATTCGAAGCTTAAAAGTGAACTTTTCAAGGGTACTATTTCAGCCTTAAAAAGAATGCGGGCTTCAAGACGTCGTAAAAAAATTTTCTTGGAAATACACGTGCAATAATTACACAGAAATTGCAACGGCCCCAAACCAAAAGTTTTTTAATTAGGGAATTTTTTTAAATTTCTCCCCCAATTAGTTTTTTGGTGTCTTTTTTTACATTCTAAAAAAATCCAGTTTTGTTGTTCCTATTTTTTTACGTATATTAAAAAATTCCAAATGATTTTTTGGTTTTCCTTTATAGGGTGTTGTACACAACGACTTCATCCGTTTGTTGTTTTCCAGGAATGCAAAAAACATTTTCCAAATCTATATATCTGCTTGTAAAATTCACCTTCGGTCTTTAAAATAGTCTAGCTAAATTTGACGCAAACGCCCTCATCTAGGGCAAAAAACAAAAGAGAACCAGTTAGCCTTTACTCACCTTATTTTGAATTTCCGCAAATATTATTCTGATAGGAAACTTAATAACATTTAACCCTAACCAGAACCTCAAAAATTACCCACTTGCGGGGGAACGAATATGGGGGCGTTGGCACGATAAAAGAGCGTCTTCTGATGTAAACAAAGTAAAAGTTAAAGAAATAGTTTCGTCGGGGGGCTCATAGGTTCCCCAGGGATCCTCGCAGCCCTAAACAGAACAAGAAGTTTCGTCATGAGCCCTCTCTAACCCCCCACGGCTTTTTTATGCCCCACTTCCCCCCTCATGTGCTCCTATCCCTTTCAAAACCCCCTCACGTGCTTTATGTCCCTCTCTAACCCTCATTCGTTTGTCCCTCTCAACCCTCATGTGCTTTTATACCCCTTCTAACCGCTACGTGCTGTGATGCCCCTCTCTAACCCCTCAGGCGTTATGTCCCTTTTTAAACCCCTCTTGCGTATTTCCCCATCAAACCCCCTCACGTCTTTTTATGCCCCCTTTCTCCCCCCTCCTGCTGTATGTCCCTCTCTAACCCCTAGGCTAAAGTCCCTTTCAACCCATCACGTGCTGTTTGCCCCTTTCTAACCCCTAGTTTTGTTATGTCCCTCTCTAACCCCTCACTTGCGTGATGTCCCACTCTCCCCCTGTGCTTTTTGGGCCCCTCTCTAACCCCTCCTGCGTATGTCCCTCTCAAACCCCTCACGTGCTGTGATGTCCCCTCTAACCCCCTCACTGCTGTAGGGTCCCTCTTAAACCCCCTAGTGCTGTGATGTCCCTTTCAAACCCCCTCATGTGCTTTTATGTCCTCTCTAACCCCCACGGCGTGTGTCCCTTCAAACCCCCTCAGTCGTGATGTCCCCCCTTTAACCCCTCCGTGCTGTGTGCCCCACTCAACCCCCTCACGTGCTGTGATGTCCCACTTTCCCCTCACGGCTGGATTTTCCCACTCTAACCCCTCATGGGTGTGATTCCCATTTTAACCCCTCAGGGCTGTGATGTCCCTCTCTAACCCCCCTTCCTGTGTTCCCACTCTCCCCCTCACTGCTGTGATGCCCTTCTAACCCCTCACGGCGGGGGATGCCCCCTCTCTAACCCCCATGTGTAATATGTCCCTTTCAACCCATCACTTTCTTTTATGCCCTTTCTAACCCCTCCGTGCTGTGATGTCCCCTCTAACCCCCACTGCTGTGTTTCCCCCCTCTAACCCCTCACGTGCTGTGATGTCCCACTTTAACCCCTCATGCTGTGATGCCCTCTCTAACCCCCCAGTGCTTTTTATGTCCCTCTCTAACCCCTAGTGCGTGTTTCCCCATTTTAAACCCCCTCAGTCTGTTTGCCCCACTCAAAACCCTCTGTGCGGGTTTTCCCCACTTTAACCCCTACGTGCTGGATGCCCCTCTCAACCCCCCACTTCCTGTGATTCCCACTCAAACCCCCCTCACGCTGGATGCCCCCCTCTCTAACCCCCACTCGGGGATGTCCCTCTCAACCCCTCACTGCTGTGTGTCCCCTCTAACCCCTCACTGCTGGATGCCCCTCTCTAACCCCTGTGCTGGTTTCCCCTCTCAACCCCTCACGTGCTGTGATGTCCCTCCAAACCCCTCACGTGCTGTGATGCCCCTCTCAAACCCCCTCACGTGCTGGTAGGTCCCACTCAAACCCCTACGTGCGTGATGTCCCCTCTAACCCCTCACTGCGTGATGTCCCTCTCAAAACCCCTCACGTGCTGTGATGTCCCCTTTAACCCCTCCTTTTCTGTGTTCCCACCTACCCCCATGTCGTGATGCCCCCTCAAACCCCCTAAAGTCGGGGATGTCCCTCTCTACCCCTCACGTGCTGGGAGCCCTCTCAAACCCCCTTTTTGCGTGATGTCCCCTTAACCCCCACGTGCTGTTGTCCCTGCATCTTCATGAAATTTTCGTCTTTGGAAACCCATTAGTTAATGCTAATTAAATTTTGTGTTTTTAGCATGCTGTAAATTGAAATACTTAAATAAATATTGCCAATTTTTGTTTTTTTCATTATTTATGATTCTCTTTCGGGTTACTTAAAAAAAGAAAATATATCAGGAGAAGTAAAGAAATTAATCAATACATGAAAAGGGACTAAAACAAAATCAAAACCTTTGTTAATAAAAATCAACCCAAATTACGGGATGTGCACGACAGAACGGAAACAGTGATTAACAAATTAACCAGGAGGGAAAACAATGCAAATGTGTCAAGGGTAAATTATGGCCAATTCAGTTACTACCCAAGCGTATTTTTATTGGGGGATTAATAGAAGGTTTTCTCCCTTTTTGACCAATGTACTAGGAAAATATTTTAGGAAAGGAAAGCATTGGAAATAAAAAACATCAGGATGAGCGAAACAATGTACTTAAACTGTCATGAGCGGGTACTTAAGATTTACAATAAACCCTTAAAGTCCCTGCGTGAATATATTTATCTCTACACTTGAGGGCGTGAAGGCGCCGCTGCAACACGTATTTTTGCTCCCCCCAATTTTCATTGGTCGAGATCATTTTCCTATCATGTGTTTTTAAGTCATTGTTTTCCAGTCTTTCTTTACATCCGTCTTTGCGGGCGTCCATGGGATTTCCCAAATCCGCATGCGCCAGAGGACTGCTCTCGTTCGACGATCCCTAGCACCCCGCTAGATGTAGAGTTTTCCTTTTCATTTCATCCATCCTGCCGCGGGGAAAGGGGTAAGAGTTTCCCCGGTCGTGCCTCACCCCTGGCCGGAGTTGCTAGACTCGAGCACCTTCTCACCCCCCACCCCCCCCCTTTCCTTACTTTTTATCAAAAAGTAACTGTTTTTAAAAGCTATTAACCAGGACGTGTGGGGGTTTGGGGGTTTTCCCGGGGTAGCTATTGAGGGACGGGAGAGAAGAGATTCCCGTATAATGCCCTGCCCACGCGCAGAGGGAAGTAAACTACTTGGAACCTCGTCCTCCCATGGTATAACAAAAACGCCCAAAGTATAATGATTGTCTATTTTCCCATCTGCGCAGCGCAAGGGGACTAGTTTCCTTTTCATTTCATCTCCTGCACGTGGAGAGGTAAGAGCTTCCCAGGCACTGATCTATAAAACAGGATCGCGGATCTGGGCTACTGGGGCCGAATATGAAGTCACCACCGCCATCTTGTCTAACCAAAACAAATACATGGGCCCCGGGCCCCGAAAATGGGTGGGTGTTGGTTCTGGCATTGTAGCCCATATACCCCTCTAAACATTTAAACCTACTACTACTGTACTATTACCACCCACTATACTATTACCACCTAAAACTACATTTAAAACCCACATATACTACTAAACTTCCAACCTAGTGCATCGTCGAACCTTTCCAAATCATTTATTTACTTTTACCAGACAAAAGGGGGTGTTCGAGGCCTCGGTTGTATGACGTGTTTGCGAGGCCCTACAGGGTGAGTGATAGGTGTGTTGCGAGCCCTCAGGTGTGTAGTGCAGGTGTCTTGCGAGGCCCTACGGGGTATAGTGACAGTGTGTTTCGAGGCCGTCAGGTGTGTTGCGAGGTCCGTACAGGGGTTAGTGACAGGTGTCTTGCGAGGGCCCTACAGGGGTGTAGGGACAGGGTTTTCGGGCCGTAAAGGGTGTAGTAAGGTGTGTTTTCGAGGCCCTTCGGTGTTATGAAGGTGTTTGCGAGGGCCTACAGGGTTTTGACAGGTTGGTGTATGTGGTAAGGCGAGAGGGCTAAGAGTGCGTGTTAGCCCCTGTGGTTTGGGTTTACCTAAAGAGCGAACGCGCAGTTTTTCGTCCCATAAGGGGGCCCGCCCCGTCCCCGCGGCCAGGGGGGGACGGTGCGGCCCAGTGGTCCTAAACTACTCGCGGGGATTTTAAGGAAGTTTTTAATTTAAACAAAAAACCCTTTGGGCCCAATCAAAAAAAACCTTTCTTAATTTGGTACATTGAATTGAAGCATTATTTCGTACACTATTTTAGATTTTTTGTCATACCTGGTGCCGTTTCGTAAATCTGTAGTCATTTTAACTCTGACTGAGTGTAGAAAAAGACTATGGTTTTTTTAGACTCGAACAACTTTTTGGGAATAATAGACAGAGTTTGCGGTCGTTTTAAGAGACATCAAATATTTTTTTTTGGCCTAAATAAGTCTTGTTGCAATGGAGATAGTTTTATTTTGCGCAACCCCCCCCCCCCCCCCAAAAAAAAAAAAAAATTAAGAAACCAACCTAACCCTTTTAGGGTAATGAAAACCTAACCAACTTTAACCACAAAATAACTTTTTTTTTTCTTTTTTTTTTCGCAAAAAAAAGCTCTCCTTAAAACGCCCGCTTATTGGAAGCGCTATTATAATTTGTACAAACCGCACCAGGTCTGCTTCCCTTCCCCACTAATTTTTTAAAAAGTATAAAAAAAAATACTTATTCTAATCTACTTATATAAAAAAAAGTAACCATATCCCCTATATTTTTTTGAAACTAGTAGGTGGTGACTGGAGGGGTGATGGGGTTAAGAGTGGTGGGCTGGGGGGGGAGTGGGGGGGGGTTGTGTGTGGTGGGGTGTGGGGGGTGGGTGTTGGGTGTCTGGGTGTGGGGGTGTGGGTGTGGGGGGGTGGGGGGTTTGTGTGGTGGGGGTGTCGTGGGTGGTGGGGTGTGGGGGTGTGGTGGGTGGGGGTGGGGGGGGTGGGTTTTGTGGTGGGGGGGGTGTGTGGTTTTTGGGGGGGGTGTGGTGGTGGGTGGGTGTGTGTGTGTGTGTGTGTGTGTGGTGTTATCCAGGGGGGAAAGATTTGCCCCTTCCAGGGCCTGGGCTTTTGTACAGGAAAAAGCAGCACGCTTTTGGGATGACGGGCGATAACACAGCCCGACAGCAGGCAAGCTTGGAGACGAGGCGATAACACAGCCAGACAGCAACGCGACCGAAAAAAGGCTTTTTTTTGGTTACGGGAAGATGGCGGGGCAGTTGGAACCCGTGCTGGCCGGCTTCCCCCCTCCATGTTATGTAGATCAGTGTTCCAGGTGTGCCTCAAAACCCCAAACCTTTCCCACCCCTGGCCCCAGTCGCTAACTCGAGGCACACCTCACCCCCCCGCCCCCCCCCCCGCTTTGCCTTATTTTTTACCACAAAATCTGCTTTATAAGCTATTAAACCCGGGCGTGTGCGGTATGTGGTTTTCTGGAGGGACTACTGGAGGAGACAGGGGAAAGAGTTGCCGTATAAAGGCCCGTCACGCGATGCTTTTTTTACCCAGGGCTGTGATCAGGCGAGGGGTGGGTACACGGAGTGACTATGGGCGCGGCGTCTTGTCAAAAAAGGGGTATTCGGGGGGAAAATTTTTTTTCCCAAATAATTTCCCCCCTTTCCAAAAATTTACATATAAAGATAAAATGTTATCTTCGGAAATTTTGTTCTTTATTCAAATTTGTGCCCGGTAAAAGGGTATTAAAAAAAAAATGAGGGGGGAAATCTTACAATTTTTTTTATTTTTCACTGTGTTACCTCTATCTCAGTTCATTATTGACTACATTTTTATGGGGAAAACATTGACTTATCCACTATATATGTGCAAAGAATGGCTTGATGGGCCTTTTTTGGAAAAAGGGGAAAAAAAAAAAATCTTTTTTTTTCTTTTTTTAAGCTCGTCCCCTTCCTCACCAAGAAGGAAAGAGACTTAAGTTTTCGGGATACTTTTAGAAAGTCATGGTATCTCCTCCAAATTTAAACGTTTGAGGAATTTTAAGAAAAAAAAGCTCTCAATTTTTTTTTTTTTTTTGCGATGACAATTTTTGTATTAATTATAAGTATAAATAATTATATTTGGAGTCAATTATCGATTTTGTGTTACGATTTTCACCCGCTCGTACATCGTACTGGGGTCTGGAGGCGCTGTAAACCTCCCAGAGAATATTTTTGAAGCTAGAAATGGGGGGCCCAGTGAGCCTTGGGGGTATTTGTTCTTTGCATGATTTAATAAGTAAAATTTATGAAAATTTAAACCCTACCCCCAAAATGATTTTTTGAAATTTGGGGGGGGGGGGGATGGCCCCCTTGGCCCCCTCTGGTAGCCCTTGGAAGAGAGGGGTATATAGGGTAGAGTTAAATAACAGAAACTCCTCGTGTTGGGCTCACGGCTCTTGTAGCTTTTCCCTTTTTTTCGATGTTATTTGCAAAACGAATATTAAAAAAATACGATTCTTAAAAAAGTGAAACACACAGCATTTTACAGGGGGGAGTTTAAAACCCCCCCTGCGAACCCTGAAATGAGGCACTACTGCTGTGACTATTACCCCCCCTGACAGGCTTCTCTCTCGTAGGCTCCCTCAGGTCACGTTCGAGGATAAAGGGAAAGGATGTGTGAAGGGGTGTGAACGTGTGATGTCCTAGGGAGTATGGAATCGAAAAAAATTTTTCGAGAGAAAAAGAGACTTCTCTTAAAAGAGAGAAGAGAGAGAGAGAGAGAGAGGAGAGAGGAGGAGAGAGAGAAGGGGAGAGAGAGGAGAGAGAGGAAAAGGGGAGAGAGAGAGAGGAGAGAGAGAAGAAGGGGAGAGAGAGAGAGAGAGAGAGAGAGAGAGAAGGGAGAGAGAGAGAGAGGAGAGAGAGAAGAAGAGAGAGAGAGAGGAGGAATTTTTTTTGCTGAAATTCCTATGGGTTGTTTTGTTAGTCAGAGAAATCTCTGGATAGAATGTGTCCTTATGGAATGTCCCCGGGTGAATATTGATAGCTTTATGTTAAAATTTTGGGTAGAAATTCTTTTCAGCAAATTTGTTTCTTTGGGATGAAACACGAAGTGCAATACGTTTTTTAAGCTTTTACTTTCTTCTTTCCTTATCATTTTTTTTCTCAAATTCATTTTAAAAAAAAATCTCTTTTTTTACAGGAGAAAACCTGCGTGTACCACCCCTCGCCTGATCCGCCCTGGTGAAAAAAAGCACGCTGGCAGGGCCTTTTCGGCAAACTCTTCTCTCCTGTCTCCTCCGTAGCTACCTCCAGCAACCAAGTACCGCCCACGTCCTGGGTTAAAAGCTTTTAAAGCAGTTTTTGTGGGAAAAAAAATAAGGAAAAGGGGGGGGGGGGGGGGGGGGGAAGGGGTCGAGTTCTATGCGACTCCGGCCCTGGGGGAGGCAAGGTTGGGGTGAGGCACGACCGGGGTCCTCTTACCTCTCCACGCGGCGGGTGGATGAAATGAAAAGGACCCAAAAAGTCCTTGGCGATGCGCGGGTGGAAAATAGAACTCATTATCTTGGACGCCCCGTTATACCCTGTGGCAGGACGAGGGGGTCCATATGTCTATCTTCCCTCTGCGCGTACAGGGGCCCTTTTACGGCAAACTCTTTTCTCCTGTCCCTTCATAGCTACCTCCCCAACCCAGTACCCCACAGTCCTGGTTAAAAGCTTTTAAAGCGTATTTTTTGGGAAATAAATAAAGGGAAAAGGGGGGGGGGGGTGATTTTAATTTTTTTTTTTTTTTTTTTTTTCCCATTGCTTTCTTGAAGAGAGAAACACGGGCTAAATTTAAAGCCCGCAGAGGTTCAGATTTATAAAGTTAACGGGGGGAGGGTAGGGAAAAAGGGCACGGCGTAGGTAAAATAGGAGGGAACGACACGTGCACCCGTACTATTCCCCTCTGGGGGGGCAGGGATCAGATGGCGAAATTTGGGGGGTGCGGGGGGTGGGGCAGGGAGTCTCAAGGGGTTTTGTGGCTTTGCAAGCAAAAGGGCGGGGGAGGGGGGGGAAGGTGCTCGAGTTTTTGGACTCCGGCCACGGTGGGTATAACGAGGCGGCCAGAGGGTAATGCGTCTACCTTTCCTCTGCGCATGCGCCCAAGGGTGTGCTCTCGTCAAAGACGTAACTAAAGAAAGACTGGAAAGCTTCAAAATAAGGTGTAGTAAAGGCTAACTGGTTACTCTTTAGTTCTTTCGTCCACTAGATGAGGGCGTTAGCGTCAATTGAGCCTTGACTATTCTAAAGACACGAAGTGTGAATTGTACAATGCAGATATATAGATTAAGGAACATGTTTTACTGCATTGCCTGGAAAACAACATATACGGATGATGTCGTTGATGTTACAACACCATGTAAAGGAAACGAAAACAGTCATTTGGAATTTCTTAATATACGTATAACAAATAGGAACAACAAAATCAGTGGATCTTTTTCAGATATGTCAAAATAGACACCAAGGAACTATATTGTGGGCAGAAATTAAATAAATTCCGTAATTAAACACTTTAGGTGGTGCCGTTGCAAAATCAGTAGTCAGTACCTCCTTTGCAATCATCATCTCGCGTGGTTGTTTACAATTTTACATCTTTGAATCAACTCGGACGTCCAGTCCACTCTTTAAGCTACCGTGGTGGTGGCAAGACGTGTATGCTCCTGCTCCTCCACCGAGATATTACCGCTACTACCGCTTCCCTGACCACGACACTACACTACGTTGTACTGTGTGCCTGGTTATACATATATGACACCAATTTCACTTAATATATGTAATATTTTCCCTGAAATATTAGAAAATAAAAGGCTAGCAATATCTGGAACCACTGAGGTAGTTTTTCGTCCACTGAATAGATGGCGCTCTAAACACAAGAATCGGGTGCTATCTGGCATCGTTCTGGCTACACTTATTTGTTATGTTGGATAGGAATATTTCCCGTCTTTCTTTAGTATACAGTCTTTGCTCTCGTGTCGAGCGAGACCATAGCAGCGCGCTAGATGTACGATGTTTCCTTTTCATTTCATCCATGCTGCCGCGTGGAGAGGTAAGAGTTTCCCAGGTCGTGCCTCACCCCATGGCCGGAGTCGCATAGAACTCGAGCACCTTACATCACCCCCCCCTCCCCCCCCCCGCCTTTCCTTACTTATTTATCACAAAGTATACTGCTTTATAAACTATTAACCTGGACGTGTGCGGTACTGTGGTTGCTGGAGGAGAAAGGAGAGAAGAGATTGCCGTATAAAGACCCTGTCACGCGCAGATGGAAGATAGCCCACACCCCATCGAGTCCTCATCCTGTAAGGACGTAGATCCTCTCCTCTCCTCTCGTCGCAGTTTTGGCCAATCAGGGTGCGAGCATTGCCTCCCATTCTGCGGACCACCTGCCCCGAGTCATAGGGACGCGAGCCTTGTCTCGCGGCCTCTCATACCTGCCCCGTGGATTGTCTTCAGGCCGTGTTCGCCTCTGCTCCTCCACTTGGTGGAGCAGCGGAAGGAAAGAATCCACATCTGGATCACCCTCCTCGAAAACTCAGACCGACTCCCACCCGTGGATTACCCGAGGACTTCAATTTGCCCGCCCAGGTTTGTCTAGTGCTCGTCACCGTCGCCCAGTACTCCTGCAAGTGTCCCCACGCCCGCGTCTGGGTATCCCCAGCGATACCTCGCCCAACCACCCTTTTTCTCGTTTTTTCCAGTGTGTTACCCCTTCCCTGTGTAGTGACTGTGGGCCCTGTTGTTGTGCCCAGTGCCCTGTGTGTGTCCCCCATCCAACCCCATTCATTAAGTGTCCCTTCAGGTCCCGGCGTGTCTGTGTGGCCGGTGGTGTTTTTCACCGGTGAGTGGTGCGTGGCTGGTGGCACCCAGCTGGAGTGTCTGTGTGTTTTTGCCCTGTGCGGTGCTGGGGAACACGAGTGGGAGTGAAGTGCGGTGTGAGTACGGCTGACCTGGGTGGCAGGGTGTCATAGGGACGCGAGCCTGGTCTCGCGGCCGCCGCTAAGCGCAAGACTGTCACACATAAGGGGCCGGATTCCCTTCAGCCCCATTCCTCCGCTCGTGGATAATCCTCCTGCTGGGACGTGACCTGCCTCGTGGATTGTATTCTTGCCGTGTCGTGACCTACCTGCCCCGTGGATAGTCTTGTGTCCCCACGCCCGCGTCCGGGTATCCCCACTTCCAGTGATAACTCTCCCACCCACCAATTTTTTCTTTTTGTCCAGTGTGTTACCCCTTCCCTGTGTCGTAACTGTGGGCCCTGTTGTTGTGCCCAGTGCCCTGGGTGTGTCCCCCATCCAACCCCATTCATTAAGTGTCCCTTCAGGTCCCGGCGTATCTGTGTGACCTGTGGTGTTTTTCACTGGTGAGTGGTGCGCAGCTGGTGGCACCCAGCCGTAGTGTATGCGTGTTTTTGCTCTGTGCGGTGCTGGGGAACGCGAGTGGGAGTGAAGTGTGGGGTGAGTAGGCTGACCTGGGTGGCAGGGCATCATGCCTGTCAGCCTGTGGTGAGGCCCTACAATGGGGCGGGTGCGGATTAAGCACCCGCGCGCGGACGCGCTCGAGGTCCGGGGCAACTTACTGGAGATTCTGGCCACCAACGGCCTGGCTGTTACCAACCTGATCCCGGCGAAGGACAAGGTCATCGTCCTCACCCAAACGGACCAGGATGCGGACGCAATCTTCCAACCGGAGAAACTTCAGCTCCTTCAGGATGCGGGCTTCATGCCCATCATGCCCCCAGAGCTGCGGTCAAAACGGACGGTCATTTGCTTCCGGCTGGACGACCTCATCTGTTCAAAGCAGCCGGAGGCCGTCAAGGCCGAGGTGGAACGGGTTCACGACTGGGCCAAGATCCAGGAAGTGTACAAGTTCCCGAGGTCCAACACCCTGAAAATAACATTTGAAGCCAGTTGCATGGCGAGTAAAGCAGCCGAGTCTGGGATTCGGCTGTTCAGTATGTCAATCCCGCCTGGCCAGATACGTGTGGAGACATACACACCCCTCATTGCTTGTGACAGATACCACGCCATCGAAACGCACATCACCAGCCTGTGTGACAAGCCTCAAGACTACCTCGCCTGCTCAGAGTGTGCTAGCCGGGATCACAGATTCAATAGGTGCGAAGCCACAGAGAAACTATGCATTAACTGCGGGAAGGACCACAGCTGCAAGGCCATGCGTTGCGAGGTCCGGAAACGAGCTCTCAGGGCTAAGGAGGCACGGCTGCGACAAGAGGGAGGCCGTGGGGCCGCCCCTTCGTACGCGCAGGCAGCAACCCCACCCACCAACGCTCAACCTACACTACCAACACCAGACTTCAACACGACGGGTCTAATCTGCTTGATGCAGGCCCACTTCATGAACAGCGTGAACCCCGGCACATTCCAAGAGACATTAGCGGAGTGCCTCGCCCTGAATGGTCTCCCTAATGTTAAACTGCCTCCCAACCCCCCTTCAGAGCGAATACTTCAAAAAATTACTGGTGGACGTGGTTTGACCCCTGTCGCCATGTCCTCACCAACGCGCCAGGTACCTGTTCCCGTGGAACACGTGGCCTCACCCGCACCCTCCACCCCACGCATCTCAGTGGACACCTCCCCGACACAGGTCGACCCCGTTGATCCCGCCCCTGGGGAGGAAGCTAATGACGAGGCCTCAAATACATCACAGGCCACGGCCACCACCACTACCTCGAACGTTGATGTGCTTTCTGTCAGTCACGAGGGGGACGCCAGCCAATCAGCGCCGGCCGTGGAGCTTGCCCCGGCTGGCTCCGTGGAATGGACCCTAAGCCGAGCAGCATCGCCAGCGGAGCTCGCTCCGGCGAGCTCCGAGGAGGAGGCCTTGCATGAAATCAACAAGGGTGGGTCGGTTAGTGACGCAGCCAACACTCATACGCGTGGGGACACCCCCCCCGTCGCTGTGAGGCAGGTCGCTGCTAGTGGTTACCGGAGAGGTGGAAGAAATCGAAACAGGAAGTGACTCGTCTACGAGTAATCCAGCACAATATACTTCACTGGACCACACGACGCTTTGACCTGAGTAACTGCTACCGACAATACGACCCAGACATCATCCTGATCAACGGACACGGACTGAATGACGAGACTAGACTGAAAATTCCAGGGTACAGGACTTATCAACAAAATCTCAGCGGCGAGCCCATGGATGGGGTCGCCATAGCGGTCAGGGGCTCGCTACAGTGCAGGATCGAGGATGATTTTTTGTCCGAGACCCTCGCAATTGAGATAGACACATCTGACGGACCTGTCTTCATTGCCACCTCATACCTTCCCCCCAGACGTCCCTTCCTTCCTCACCCTGACTTCTTGTGACTGTTAAGACGACGATCCCCAGTTTTCATTGCTGGGGATCTGAACGCCAGACACCCGACCCTAGGCTACAGATCGACCAATCAAAACGGTCGTGAGCTCGTGGCCTACCTCAGACGTCAGACAGCCAATCACCTTGGTCCACATTTTACCACTTACTACGGCCCTCTTTCTGCTACTTCTCCTGACATTGTTCTTTCTAATGCCGCTAATTTCTTATATCATTCTATCACGCCAGGCCCCTTAACCACCAGCGATCATATTCCCATTATACTCGACATATCCACTTCCCCCATTCCCATACCTGTTCCTAAATCCTTCGCCTTCAACAGAACTGACTGGGACGCTTTTGACGGGGACGAGTCACTACAAATGGCCGACCTACCTGACGTATCCTGGGCGACCTTGGACGATATTGACGCGGCACTTGACTCGTGGATGTCCACAGTCAAACTTGCTGCTGACAGACACATACCCAAGACTGCTCACAAGACGCCAGCATACTGTACACCCTCCAGACTGACACAGATGACACGTATACAGTTCCAGGCTCTTCGGGCCCAGGCCGGAAGAGCAGGTTGGACTTATGACAATTACAGACGTTACATTCATTTACGCTTAACACTACAGGACGCCAGACGTGTTGAATCCCGGCAGTCCTGGGGTAGTGCTCTAGCCAGACTGTCGGCTTCACACAGGGACCCAACAGTTTTTTGGCGAGCAGTAAAGAGACTTTCTGGACGCGCAACTAACAAAGACACATATTTAGTAGAAACCAACGGACTAAAACACCACTCCGACGTTGACAAAGCCCGGCTGCACACCTCTGTTTGGGAGACTGTGTACCGGGATGACTTTGACGACGACGACAATGACATTGTGCTGGATTATATGACTGAAAATCTACGTAGGTGGACTCCTTATGAGTCGGCGGACACGACGAGGATAAGGGGCACCTCGGAGCTCGACTCCCTGATCTCTTCAGGGGAGCTTCGGGGGGTCCTGAGGCACTGCAAGAGTACCTGCCCGGGCGTCAGCGGTATTAACAAAGTTATTCTCTCTCACATCCCAGAGCTGGCGATGGATCGGTTGCGGGACATCCTGAACGCGGCTCTCTCGGCTGGTTACTTCCCGTAACGCTTCAAGGAAGCGGAGATGAGGATGTTGATCAAGTCTGGGAAGGCACCTACCCGCCCAGACAGCTATCGCCCCATCTCCCTCCTGGAGGTTCCGGGAAAGCTGTTTGAGAGAGTCATCGCTGGGAGGCTCCGCAACTACCTGGAGGAAAACGGCCTGTACAACGACGCGCAGTACGGGTTTCGCCGTGGAAGGGGCACCACTCACACCATCGCGGTGGCCACGGAGGCCCTCGCCATCCACCACGCCTCCAGCTACAGGTGCAACCTGGTCCTCCGGGATGTCAGCAAGGCGTTCGACAAGGTGTGGCACCTTGGACTCAAGTACAAGCTGCTTCACCTTGGGCTCCCGGGCCCGGTCGAGCGTTTACTCTGGGACTTCCTGGAGGATCGGACGGCCAGAATTAAGGTCGGCACCCAGGTTGGCCACCCCTTCCCACTGGAGACAGGAGTACCGCAGGGTAGTGTTCTCTCCTCAACCCTGTATGTCCTGTACACCAGTGACTGCCCGTCGTCGGTGGCGGGCATGAATGTCCTGTACGCCGACGATGTGTCCCAGGTCATTTTCCATCCGGGACGATCCAGCGCCATTTTCAACGCCCGCACTGAGAGAGAGGTAGCCAGGATCAGCGCCTTCGAGGAGGAGTGGAGGATCAAGACCAACCTCGCGAAGTTCAGCGTCATCCCGATGGCGACCCAGAACCCCCCACCGCTAATGGTGGACGGTAGAGTGGTGGACTTCCAGGCCAGCGGCACCGTCCTCGGCCTGCAAGTATCATCGCGAGGGTACGTGTCGCACGTGACGTCACGAGTATGGCGCGCAAAGTCCGCCCTGTTCACCCTCTACCGGTTCCGGGGCCTCGACGCTGGGCTGAAGCTCCACCTCGTCAAGGCGCTGGTCCTCCCTGTCCTCACCTACCCCCCGATACCGCTGCACGCCCTGAGCAGGACAGCAATCAGTAAGCTGCAACGGGTGCAGAACGCTGCTCTCAGGTTCGTGGTGAACCACAGGTGGGACGACTTCGTGACAATGGAGTCGCTACACGAGTCCATCGACCTCCCAGCCATCAATGTCCGCCTGCATCACATGGCCTCACAAGTGTGGCTCCGGATGCAGGAGGAAGACTGGGAGCAGTTTCTGGTCCTGCAGGAACTCAGCGACGCGGCCCCGGATCGTTCCCACGGGTGGTTCCCCAGGAGCCTGAGGGCCTTTCGTGATGACCCCGATCCCGCCCCACGTTACTCTTAGCTCTGCTTTATGTCTTCACGTTTTTCGTTTTTCTTTTTCTCGTAAAAAAAAAAAAAAAAAAAAAAAAAAAAAAACGTTAATCTGTTAACTTTGAGTTAATCATGTATCCCATGTCAAACCCACTTATTCATTATCTATTGTTTACTCAGTTTTTTGTTTTGTTTTAACGCATATTTGTTTTCTTCTCTGTGTCTTGTCTTATTTCAAATTTTTATATGTATATACTCATGTCTTTTAACTTACCTGTTCACTTCATCCTATAATTAGTATGTGATTATATCCTTTGTTTTTATGTTACTTAAAAAATATTTAGATTGAAATGTTTTTTCTTTTTTTGTGTGTGTGAATGTTTTGTGAATGTTTTAACTAAAATCAGCAAGCCGGACCGCCCGGCCACTTTATTCTATTTCTGTATTTCTGTATTTCTGTACTTGGTATTCTTGTCCCCCCCCCCCTCTTTGTAACTTCCCCCACCTTTTCTCTCAATAAACTTGAAACTTGAAACTTGAATGGAAGATAGACATACTTGGGCACCTCGTCCTGCTACATGGTATAACGAGGCGTCCAAGTATAATGATGTGTCTATCTTCCATCTGCGCATGCGCCAGAGGGCTATGTTTCCTTTTCATTTCATCCATCCTGCCGCGTGGAGAGGTAAGAGGATCCCAGGCCGTGCCTCACCCCAACCTTGCCTCACCCCATGGCCGGAGTCGCATAGAACTCGAGGTAAATAAGTAGCACCTTACCTCATCTCACCTCAAAAAATCATACGCATCAAAATTATAGACCCTAAAAAATGAAAAAAAGTATGTGCCTTTAGTTTAAAAATCAGACAAACAGTTTACCAGATACAGGCCAAAAAGTATTATAAATCTGGCATTATATATGACATGAATACCCCAAAAGTGGCATTTTCCTTAGAGATAAAAAAAAAATTCTGATATCAAAATTATAGATCATAAAAAAATCTATAAATAGTCTCCTATAAGTTTTATTAGAGGCAAACGGTTTAACAGATACAACCAAAAATTGTGATTCCTAATATGTCATATTTTCCATTATATGCCCCAAAAGGGGCATTTTCCTTATAGATACAAAAATAGGTATATATATATCAAAATTATAGATCATAAACAAATCTATAAATACTATTATATTAGTTTTAAAATCTTACAAACAGTTTAGCAGACACAACCCAAAAAGTATTAGTCATAAGGCATACTATTTTACATTATACCCAAAACAGTTGCCTTTTCCTTATAGATACAAAAAAAAGATACGATATTAAAATTTTCGATCATAAAACATTTTATAAATAGTTTTCTATAAGTTTCATATTAAGGCAAACAGTTTACAAGATAAAACTCAAAACAATTATTCCTAAGGCGTAATGTTTCACATTATGCCCCAAAAGTAACATTTTCATTATAGATACAAAAGAAATCATTGACATTAAAAGTGTAGATCATAAAAAGATATATAAATAGTTTTCAATACGTTTTACAATCAGACAAACGGTTTAACAGATACAACCCAAAAACTAATATTCATAAGGCTAAATATTTAAATTATGCAAAAAATAGTGGCATTTCCCTTCCTCTCATATTTCTCTCTCTTTCTCTTTCTCTATAGTCCATTTGATATACCTTAAGCCGAAAAATTTAATCGAATGAATTAAAAAAGAATTGTGAGAAACAATATAAGGCCATTTTTTAGCTATTCTAACAAAACAATAAAAAGTAATTCAACGATAATCTACCTCCCTCATACGTAAAACTATATGCAGTCTACAGAAAGCAACATTCAATTTCATATTCAGGGAAAAATAGAAAAATATATAAGCCTTGATATTTGACCGCTGGCACTATTTGAATATAGAAAGTCCTATGACCGATATTTAAGTCACTAGCACTCAAAGATAGATAAAGATAAAGCATTAACATTTCTTCTCATTGCACAATATACTACTATTTAGCAGCTGTTAGAGTTTCAAGGGTTTATAATAAAAAGTCTTAGAATAACAATCCTCCAAATATGGGCATAAAGACGGATTTTCTTTTCAAAGTTTTTGCATTCATATATAAATATATTTTTAAATATATTTTTTTTTTTAGCCCTCAAATGGCAAGCAGCATTGGATTCTACACAATATAGAGTAAATTGCATGCCTGAATGAACCTCCCTTCTGAAACGGGAAGACTTTGAAAATCTTCAAAAGAGTTATTTTAAGCTCATTTGTGAACAATTATAGAGAGCATATTTTTCATTGAATTCCTCAAACGTTTAAATTTGGAGGTAGATACCATGACTTTCTAAAAGTATACAGTAACTTAAGTCTCTTTCCTTCTTGGTGAGTGAATGGGACGAGCATAAAAAGGCAAAAAAAGATTTTTTTTTTTTCCATTTTCCAAACTAAGGCCCACTCAGAGCTCATTCTTTGCCCATATATAGTGGATACTGTCAATGATATGCCCAGTAAAAATGAACACTCCGTCAATAATGAACTGAGATAGAGGGTAACAAAGTGTAAATTAAATACAAATTGTAAGAGTTACCGCTCTCATTTTTTTTTTACATACCCATACCGGGCACTAATTAAATAAAGAACAAACATTTCCGAAGATAACAGTATATCTTTTATATTGATAAACGTTTTTGGTAAGGGGGAAATTACTCTGGTAAGTAAATTTTTCCCCCGAATATCCCCGGGGTTTTGACAAGACGCGCGCCTCATATGTCACTCCGTGTACCCACCCCTCGCCTGATCACAGCCCTGGGTGAAAAAAAACATCGCGTGACGGGGCCTTTATACGGCAATCTCTTCTCTCCTGTCTCCTCCAGTAGCTACCTCCAGCAACCACAGTACCGGACACGTCCTGGTTAATAGCTTATAAAGCAGTATTTTGTGGTAAATAAGTAAGGAAAAGCGGGGAAGGGGGGGGGGAGGTAGTGCCTCGAGTTCTATGCGACTCCGGCCATGGGGTGAGGCAAGGTTGGGGTGAGGCACGACCTGGGATCCTCTTACCTCTCCACGCGGCAGTATGGTTGAAATTAAAAGGAAACAGTCCTCTGGCGCATGCGCAGATGGAAGATAGACACATCATTATACTTGGACGCCTCGTTATACCATGTGGCAGGACGAGGTGTCCAAGTATGTCTATCTTCCATCTGCGCGTGACAGGGCATTTATACGGCAATCTCTTCTCTCCTGTCTCCTCCAGTAGCTACCTCCAGCAACCACAGTACCGCACACGTCCTGGTTAATAGCTTATAAAGCAGTATACTTTGTGATAAATAAGTAAGGAAAGGTGGGGGGGGGGGGGTGAGGTAAGGTGCTCGAGTTCTATGCGACTCCGGCCATGGGGTGAGGCACGACCTGGGAAGCTCTTACCTCTCTACGCGGCAGGATGGATGAAATAAAAAAGGAAACATCGTACATCTAGCGCGCTGCTATGGCATCGCTCGACACGAGAGCAGTCCTCTGGCGCATGCGCAGATTGGAAGGTTCTACTGGACGCCTCGCCAAAGACGGTATACTAAAGAAAGACTGGAAAGCAATGACTATATACACATGATAGGAAAGTGACTCTGCGACCAATAGAAAATTGGGTGAGCAAAATACGTGTTGGCACCTGGTCGCCTCTCACGCCCTCTATAGTCGTAGAGCATAACTATATTTCACGCAGGGGACTTTTAATGGGTATCTATTGTAAATCTGAAGTACCCGCTCATGACAGTTCAAGCTACATTGTTTCGCTCATCCTGATGTTATTTATTACCAATGCTTACCTTTCCTAACATATTTTTCCTAGTACATGTGGTCAATAATGGGAGTAAAGCCTTCTATTAATCCCACAATAAACTACGCATTGGATATGTAACTGATATTTGGCCATAATTTACCACTTGACAGCATTATGCATGTGTTTTCACCTCCTGATGTTATATTTGTTAATCACTGTTGCCTGTTCTGATCGTGCATCATCCTGTAATTGGTTGATTATTAACAAGGTTAGGATTATGTTTTAGCTCCTTTACATGTATTGATTATATTTCTTTACTTTCTCCTGATATATGTTCTCTTTCAAGTATACCCGAATGATGTAATCATAAATAATTAAACCAATTAAGATTGGCACATATTTATTCAATGTATCGCAATTTACAGCATGCTAAACACAAGATATTTTCAATTAGCAGTAACTAAGTAGGATTTCCAATGACGAAATTGCATGACAGATGCAGGGACATCACAGCACGTGAGGGGTTAGAGAGGGACATCACAGCATGTGAGGGGTTAGAAAGGGACATAGCAGCACATGAGGGGTTAGAGTGGGACATAACAGCACGTGAGGGGTTAGAGAGGGACATCCCAGCACGTGAGGGGTTAGAGAGGGCTCATGACGAAACTTCTTGTTCTTGTTTTAGGGCTGCGAGGATCCCTTGGGGAACACTATGAGCCCTTGACGAAACTATTTCTTTAACTTGTACTTTGTTTACATGCAGAAGACGCTCTTTGATCGTCGCCAACGCCACCTACATTCGTTACCCAACAATATGGGTAACTTCTGAGGTTCCAGTTAGGGTTAAATGTATATTATAGCTTTCCTATCATGTATATATAGTCATTGCTGGAAAGCTTCAAAATAAGGTGTAGTAAAGGCTAACTGGTTACTCTTTAGTTCTTTCGTCCACTAGATGAGGGCGTTAGCGTCAATTGAGCTATGACTATTCTAAAGACACGAAGTGTGAATTGTACAATGCATATAAATAGATTAAGGAACATGTTTTACTGCATTGCCTGGAAATCAACATATACGGATGAAGTCGTTGATGTTAAAACACCATGTAAAGGAAACCAAAACAGTCATTTGGAATTTCTTAATATACGTAAAACAAATAGGAACAACAAAATCAGTGGATCTTTTTCAGATATGTCAAAATAGACACCAAGGAACTATATTGTGGGCAGAAATTAAATAAATTCCGTAATTAAACACTTTAGGTGGTGCCGTTGCAAAATCAGTAGTCAGTACCTCCTGTGCAATCATCATCTCGCGTGGTTGTTTACAATTTTACATCTTTGAATCAACTCGGACGTCCAGTCCACTCTTTAAGCTACCGTGGTGGTGGCAAGACGTGTATGCTCCTGCTCCTCCACCGAAATATTACCGCTACTACCGCTTCCCTGACCACGACACTACACTACGTTGTACTGTGTGCCTGGTTATACATAAATGACACCAATTTCACTTAATATATCTAATATTTTCCCTGAAATAATAGAAAATAAAAGGCTAGCAATATTTGGAACCACTGAGGTAGTTTTTCGTCCACTCAATAGATGGCGCTCTAAACACAAGAATCGGGTGCTATCTGGCATCTTTTTGGCTACACTTATTTGTTATGTTGGATAGGAATATTTCCCGTCTTTCTTTAGTATACCGTCTTTGGCCTCGCATTACCACACCGCCGCGCTATGCTTAGGGCGAATTTTCGTGAAGAAGCCGTAAGAAGCGGTCTTGCCGTCTTCTTTCGCGTTTGCGTGTCTCGCCAGAACGGCTGACAGTTGTCAGCTTCTTCTCGAGGCTCGCCCGCTCGGCGATCACAGCTGATAGCTGTAAACAAAACCGTTACTTTGAACAAAACAACCACACAATGACGATTGATTGATTGATTTAATGCAAAAAAAAGGTGAATGTGCACACAATGACGAATTGTCATCTTCAACTCATATCCAACCACATCTTCTCTCATAAACATACTGAATTAAACGCAATGCTAGTCCTTTCCACAATATATACCTATATATATATATATATATATATATATATATATATATATATATATATATATATATATATATATATATATATATATATATATATATATATATATATATATATTATATATATATATATATATATATATATATATATATATATATATATATATATATATATATATATATATATATACCAGCTGCTCTACCGTAGATAACACTATAGTCGCTAGTCACTTGCCACTGCACTGATGTCGCCAGGCACAATATATTACTACTGTTAGCATCACTACAGACTTGTATGTGCCACTGAAGACGCATCCACAGTAGTTTATATTATGTACATCACACTACATGTCTTCAGTGGCACATAAAAGTCTGTAGGGATGCTAAAATTCGTAATATATTGTGCCTGGCGACATTAGTGCAGTGGCAATTGACTGGCGACTATAATGTTATATCTACGGTACGTACCTTGTATATTCTTATACGTGGTCCTAAGGTAAGTCCATGCTTTTGAATGAACATCTATGTGTTTACTTGTGTCCTGTTATCTGTAATTGCATTATTTCCACGACGATATTCACTCTATTACTAGTTCCGCCTGTCCGCCCGCGAAATCCTGTAAACATCTATTCATCGCTCTTATTTCACTGGTTTTACAGGTTAACTGCTGCCTTGATACATGTTACAGGCAACATCGAGTCACTAGATTCCCATGAGAACACTTACAAGTAATAATAGTTACTCAAAAGCTTAAATTATCCACGTCAAAAACAGTCAGGCGTATGGTTTTTATCATGTACTAGCCGCAAAGCCGCCCTCCGGGCGGACTTTTTGGCTAGCTGTGTTTGGTGGGCCGAACCAAACACAGACTCTCCAGATAGCCCCTTCTAACTTTCCTGAAATCATGGATGTAGAAATGTATGTATTAACGCCTTACCCATCACCCTCCACCCATTCACTCACACATTACCCATCACCCCCCACCCATTCACTCACACATTACCCATCACCACACACCCATTCACTCACCCATTACCCATCACCCCCCACCTATTCCCTCACCCATCACCCATCACCCCCAACCCATCACCCCCCACCCATTCACTCACCCATCACCCCACACATATTACACATCACCCCACCCATTCACTCACCCATTACCCGTCACCCTACGTCAAGGTTTCCTCAATTCTCGCAACCCACATTTTTTTTCACAATTCTCGCTAATAGGCTGCTAAAACAAAGAGAACAAAAAAGTGATCGGATCATCTCATAAGTGGGCTTATAATGTGCCCCTGGTCGAGCCGGTTCCAAAACTGTGCCATATGATGGGATTGTGCCACGGGGGGCAGCACCTATCGCGGAAACACACACACACACACACAGACACACACACAGACTCACTTTCGCTTATATTATTATAGATTATTTTATCAACTATTATTACTTGTAAGTGTTCTCATGGGAAGCTAGTGACTCGATGTTGCTTGTAACGTGTATCGGGGCAGCAGTTAACCTGTAAAATTAGTGAAATACGATAAATGAATGGAGGGGTCTACAGGATTTTACACTGATAAGATTTCGCGCAACACCCCCATGTGTTGTTTTTCTCTGACGTCACGTATCGTGACGTATGAAGCAGAGAGAAGCCGTGATAAGCGGGGCCCAGGGCTCGCTTCTTTCGGCCTCTTGCGGCTTGCCCAGCTGGGCCAATCCGTAAGAAGCCGGCTTCTTAAAAGTGCCTCGATTTAACAGAAAACGCAACCTGCAAGAAGCCGGCTTCTTACGGCTTCTTCACCAAAATTCGCCTTTAGTATGCTACCAAACCTTCAGTCTTCCCCGAGCCGTCGGTGGGAGAACACGCTCGATCGGTGTTCACCTCGCTATGCAGTAGACATTCCCACCTATGGAAAGTGTTGCTGCTGGTGTTTCACGAGTTTCTGACAGCACCTCTGCCCTTGTTAGAGTTGCTTCACAGACCCCAAGGCGAAACCTGAAGGTTGGGCGCGTAGGCCCATTACATGAGGGGGCCCCTTAGAGGGGTACTGGAAAGGTCTGTGGAAAGGGACCGCAGGGACTCTTGATAGGTTAAGTCCCGAGTGGGGCAGCGTCAGGGCTGGTACGAAGCCGTTTAAACGGTGGCCAGTTTAGCCCTCCTGAGTCCTTGACGCTGTAGGATAGTTGCTGGACGAGTTTTCCATTCCCCGCCAGGTAGCTGTGTTTCTGCCTTTTTGGCAGTGTTTTTGTTAGGTTTTTATTAAGCTTTTTTTCTGCCTCTGCCCTTTCTGCGTTATTTTCTGAGTCATGCCCCACTCTAACGGCATGGCCAAGTTCCACTCTCCTCGCCCTTCGTCAGGAGAGGAACTATCGCCCAGTGTTAGATCAGTGAAGCATGCATCGAACCACCCTCGCATGACAAGACAATCTGTTGCTTCACACCGCCTCTCTCCTGACGTCACCGCCGCTCCTACTCCTGACCCTCACCTTGGCTTGACCCCAGCTCGCCCTAGCTCCTCCAAGAAAGCTGCTGCTACCCGTGCTTCCACTTCTGCTGCTTCGACAAATGCTGATTGCCCTGAACCTTTCAAGGATGATACTACTGCCTCTGCTTCGAACCACCCTCGCAGATCGAAATACCGTCGCCTCCAAATATGTCGCCTCCACCTCGGCCGCATTGCGACCCCCGTCACCGTTCCCGCACTCCAGCACCCAGACCCCGCAACGAAGCTCCCACTCTTTCCATTTCCGTGGACCAACTCCGGATGTTCGGAAAGGAGCTGGCACTCGGCACCTCCGTGGCCACGTCAACGTTATAATATAGCCTCGTTTAACTCTCTATTTAATATACATTTTCTGATCATCAATAATCTGGTCCCTAAAGTTGCACTTTATAAAAAAACGTTATGTGCATTTTTTGTTTTAACATTTAGTTTATTTCATGTAGGGACAGGCGTGGGGATATTGGCATTGTATGTAGGGACACTTAGGGACTTTTCATGGTCTCTGTAGGAATATTTGGACCAAAAATGAGTGTTTGAGTTGGCAACACTGTCAGTCAGTGTGTGTCACGTCGCCGCTCGTATAACACCACTCCGTTGTTGCGCTTGCGACAGAGCTACTTATTACATACGTTCGGTATCCTGTTACATGGTAAATATACACATCATTAAATAGTTGACCAAGTCTTGCATTTCAACCATAATATACTATAACACACACACACACACACACACTGTTACGACTGTCTTTTCACTCCTTGTTAACTAGCTACTTCCCCAGTCCTACCACGTTGTGCATATGAATTACCACGTTGTACATATGAATTACCATGTTGTACATATGAATTACCACGTTGTACATATGAATTACCATGTTGTACATATGAATTACCACGTTGTACATATGAATTACCACGTTGTACATATGAATTACCATGAATTACCATGTTGTACATATGAATTACCACGTTGTACATATTAATTACCATGTTGTACATATGAATTACCACGTTGTACATATGAATTACCACGTTGTACATATGAATTACCATGTTGTACATATGAATTACCACGTTGTACGTATGAATTACCACGTTGTACATATGAATTACCATGTTGTACATATGAATTACCACGTTGTACATATGAATTACCACGTTGTACATATGAATTACCATGTTGTACATATGAATTACCACGTTGTACATATGAATTACCACGTTGTACATATGAATTACCACGTTGTACATATGAATTACGACGTTGTACATATGAATTACCACGTTGTACGTATGAATTACCACGTTGTACATATGAATTACCATGTTGTACATATGAATTACCACGTTGTACATATGAATTACCATGTTGTACATATGAATTACCACGTTGTACATATGAATTACCACGTTGTACATATGAATTACCATGTTGTACATATGAATGACCACGTTGTACATATGAATTACCACGTTGTACATATGAATTACCATGTTGTACATATGAATTACCACGTTGTACATATGAATTACCATGTTGTACATATGAATTACCACGTTGTACGTATGAATTACCACGTTGTACATATGAATGACCATGTTGTACATATGAATTACCACGTTGTACATATGAATTACCACGTTGTACATATGAATTACCATGTTGTACATATGAATTACCATGTTGTACATATGAATTACCATGTTGTACATATGAATTACCACGTAGTACATATGAATTACTACGTTGTACATATGAATTACCACGTTGTACATATGAATTACCACGTTGTACATATGAATTACCACGTTGTACATATGAATTACCACGTTGTACATATGAATTACCACGTTGTACATATGAATTACCACGTTGTACATATGAATTACCACGTTGTACATATGAATTACCACGTTGTACATATGAATTACCACGTTGTACATATGAATTACCACGTTGTGCATATGAATTACCACATTGTACATATGAATTACCACGTTGTACATATGAATTACCACGTTGTACATATGAATTACCACGTTGTACATATGAATTACCACGTTGTACATATGAATTACCACGTTGTACATATGAATTACCACGTTGTACATATGAATTACCACGTTGTACATATGAATTACCACGTTGTACATATGAATTACCACGTTGTACATATAAATTACCACGTTGTACATATGAATTACCACGTTGTACATATGAATTACCACGTTGTACATATGAATTACCACGTTGTACATATGAATTACCACGTTGTACATATGAATTACCACGTTGTACATATAAATTACCACGTTGTACATATGAATTACCACGTTGTACATATGAATTACCACGTTGTACATATGAATTACCACGTTGTACATATGAATTACCACGTTGTACATATGAATTACCACGTTGTACATATGAATTACCACGTTGTACATATGAATTACCACATTGTACATATGAATTACCTCCTTATATGTCTACATTCTTTGTCGTTTTTTTTTCTTTTTTATTATTTCGTTCCGAAGTGTTATCAGACTGTAATGTTTAACTAAGTGATTAGGGTTTATACTACCCTACTGCTTGCATAATTTATCGTCTTGGCAGACTTTCGAGTAAGGTTCGGAACAGAGTTGTGGGTTCAGCACGACTTATTTTCATGGTGGAGATTTGGTGAATAAAGCAGATGTCTGGAAGCCACATGACAAACCACTTGTTCTTATCAACCCTTATTCCCGACGTTACATTGATGGCGCAGTGAGTAGGATGGAGCCCACAGGACTCTCCTACGTCCTTGGCAAACCCCGGCAAGCCTTCAGTGACCTGGGGCGGTATTCATATCCTTGCTAACGCTTAGCAAAACACTTTTACCGCTCGAAATTTGCTTTTACGGCCATCCTTTTGCCGTTAACCATGCATATTCTTGTTAAGGGGTTTAATTAAAAGTACTGCTAAGTGAGAAGCGGTCGGGAGCACTTTTATTCTCTGGTACCTAAGCCAGAGTTTTGCTAGCGGCGATGTATGCGAGGTTTTCGTGATAGAAATGATATTTCAAGAGTACAGTAATGAAATGACAGTGCCTCACTCACATACTTGTACATGGATTTCTCATTACTAAAATGTTGCCACAGCGAACTTTTAATGCTTGTTATTGGTGTTGTTTACGGCACGATAATTTAAGGAATCCTGTGAGCCTTGTCGAGGTCTTGTGAGGCTATAAACAGGCGTGGTTGTCTTCTTCAGGAAGGTGTAGAAGAGGCGGATGACAAGAGTATTGTCGGGAGGGATGGACGCCAGCAGGGTGGCAGGGCAAAGGTGGTGACGTTCAGGGCGAAGAGTTAATGGTGGGAGCAACACGTTGATGAGAGTGGAAGCCTAGACACTGCAGCAGCAAGCGTTCAATGGTCTCCGGGAGGGTCCTGCACCAGAGGGAGGGATCGAAGGTCAGGGGACAATCGCAAGCGGTGCATGTGAGCCGTATAAGTTTCGTGTGGTTCAGGCGGAGATTGACGAGGCGGACATCCAATGTTGGCGGCCGCGGCATGTCTGTGTGTAATCCACCCACCTACAGATTGATCACCCGTTGGACACTTGATCTCAAGCTGATACCTTCGTGGAAAGAGCTTTGAACTCATAACAAACCGATTTTTGTGTAAAGCCGGGATGTCATACACCATGCACACACAACCCATCCCTTTGTTCAAGGTGGACAGTAACCACCTACATTTATCAGTGAAATATCCCCATGAACGAGCGGGGATTGAACGCGCGACCACAGATTGGCCAGGCACTTTCTAGAGCCCAGAGGTTCTTAAGCTTATTTGTCTGCGACCCCTCCAAATATTTTCGAAAGACTTGAGACTCCCACCCCCTCGCAAAGAATTTTTGACAATCTGACACAAAAAAGCACATAGGGGAGGCGGTGGTAGAGTGGTTAGCGCCTGTAAATAGTGAACTCGGTATTTTGAGTTTGATTTCAGATGGGTGTCAAAATCTTTCTGCAATCATCTAGTGGCCTAAGATCAGTCATCTGCTACTCATTAACTCTACCTTCGAAGGCGAGGATTCAGGGAGGCAGCATGAGGCTCTAATCACGGGCGCCACTATACAATTCATGCCTGCCCCAACAGTGAACCTCCATAGCCTACCATCCAAGCCCTGTAGATCGTACTGCTTGCAGATACTATAGGCTCAAATGTCAAGGGAAAATAAAAGCAATCTCCACTCCACACGCACAGACACAAACACACACACACCAGAGGTGGGCACCGCAAACGAATACACACTTCCGCAAACGCAAATCCGCAAACTCCAATCCTTATGTTCCGCAACCGCAAGTCCGCAAATTTCTTGAAGTTCAAACTTCCGCAACCGCAAGTCCACAAAACGTAAACCAATTAGGTGATATTTTCTCTGCATATTTGCAAAAATTGAGGTAAAGCACTTAGTGTTAGTAAATTTATATATTATTTTCTTAATCACTTATGGCAATAATTATATATATATATATATATATATATATATATATATATATATATATATATATATATATATATATATATATATATACTAGCCGCAAAGCCGCCCTCCGGGCGGCCTTTTTGGCTAGCTCCTGCGGAGGGCTATTGGTGGGCCGAAGGCCCACCAAACACAGACTCTCCAGATAGCCCCTTCTAGCTTAACTGAAATCATGGATGTAGAAATGTATGTATTAACGCCAACCCATTCACATCACCCCCAACCCATTCACTCACCCATTACCCATCACCCCCACCCATTCACTCACCCATTAGGGCTATTGGTGGGCCGGCCCACCACTGTGTTTGGTGGGCCGAAGGCCCACCAAACACAGACTCTCCAGATAGCCCCTTCTAACTTTCCTGAAATCATGGATGTAGAAATGTATGTATTCCCCCCACCCATTCACTCACCCATTACCCATCACCCCCCACCCATTCAATCACCCATTACCCATCACCCCCCACCCATTCATCACCCATTACCCATCACCCCCCACCTATTCCCCCCATCACCCATCACCCATCACCCCCAACCCATCACCCCCCACCCATTCACTCACCCATCACCCACACCCATACCATCACCCCACCATTCACTCACCCATTACCCATCACCCTACATCAAGGTTTCCTCAATTCTCGCAACCCACATTTTTTTTCACAATTCTCGCTAATAGGCTGCTAAAAAAAGAAGAAGAAAAAAGTGATCGGATCATCTCATAAGTGGGCTTAAAACCTTCCCCTGGTCGAGCTGGTTCCAAAACTGTGACATATGATGGGATTCCGCCACGGGGGGCGGCACCTATCGCGGACAGACAGACACACACACACACTTTCGCTTATATTATTATAGATATATATATATTATAAATATATATATATATATATATATAATATATATATATTATATAATATAGCAATTGTTGTANTAAAAAAAACAGTAAACCGCTAAAGAAATGCCATTACGAGACCCCTGAAGAAATATGCATGAACTTAATATTCACTTAACTCTTCGCCATTTAAAAACTTTGCGAGTCAACATTTATCATGAAGGGTATCAATAGAAGCGCAATTTTATTAGCTTTCCATTGCTATATTTCGTTATCTGTTTAAATGAATTAGAACCATACATAAATAGCGTTAACTAAATAAATAAAATCATCAATCGGTAATTTTCCCGATGATGAGGTTATTTACTTAGTCAACGCTAATTTATACATTGTACTAATTCATTTATCAGAAAACGAAATATATAAGTAATTAAAATGGAAAAAGTATGTCGTTAGTTAAATAACAATAATTGCAAAAGTATTTCATTATAGGAATGAGGTAAATTTAGCAGTATGGAGAGAAATGTAGGATGGTGAATAGGAAAGTGGGAAAGAAAGATGAGGGGGACATTGGGGCATATGTATAGTGAGGAGAATCTAAGAAAAAGTAACTGTCAATATCAATAACAACAAACAATGCCACCTGGTTTTATTCATATTTTGGGAAAAGGAAATACTCGATGGTTTTTACCCTATGCAGCATCCATGTGAGGCGAGGTCACTGGTGCTGCAAAATGTAAACATGCGACACCATGGGACACGGTGCATGTGTATGTGCATGGTGCATGCCAAAACCATGGAGAAGGCAGCAGAGGCTCGCTCCCAAAATTTTGGTGCCAAAGCAATGTCAGAAGTAGTTATCAGTAATAATCCTGTACTTTACATTAAACAGTACCTGCCCCATGCTAAAGCCATTCATTAAGAGAGAAAAACGGATACTTTTTACTTAGTCCAATACACTGATAAGGCTGGAATCCACAAAACAAGAATAATAAAACCATAAAAATGTGTTGAACACGGTTTATGATAACAAGAATTCATAGTCTGTACAAACCAGTGTGGTAGATATTCTGTAGTATTGGAGGAGCTCCTCTCCCCTGCTGCCACATCTACCTCAATCCCCGCTGATGACACTGGCGCTACATAAATAAATAATCAACATAAATGTTTGAGTAAAACAATTATCATTATTGTTTACAATAAACAAAAAAATATATAGTACTGTATAATACTGAATTGTAGGTACATGCAAATGTTGGCTGTATCAATTTATTTGATATATTTATATTTGTAGGATAATTTATGATATATATTTTGATATATTGATTTTATATTAGACTAGCCGCAAAGCCGCCCTCCGGGCGGACTTTTTGGCTAGCTCCTGCGGAGGGCTATTAGTAGGCCTTCGGCCCACCAAACACAGACTCTCCAGATAGTCCCTTCTAACTTTCCTGAAATCATGGATGTAGAAATGTATGTATTAACGCCAACCCATTCACATCACCCCCAACCCATCACCTCACCCATTACCCATCACCCCCCACCCATTCACTCACCCATTACCCATCACCCCTCACCCATTCACTCACCCATTACCCATCACCACCACCCATTCACTCACCCATTACCCATCACCCCCCATCTATTCCCTCACCCTCACCCCCCACCCATTCACTCACCCATCACGCAACCACCCCCCCTTTCACTCACCCTTTAAACCCATCACCCTACATAAAGGTTTCCTCAATTCTCGCAACCCACTTTTTTCACAATTATCGCAAATAGGCTGCTAAAAAAAAAAAAAAAAAAAAATCGGATCATCTCATAATGGGTTTAAAACCTTCCCCTGGTCAACCCGGTTCGAAAAATGGGGTATATGATGGGATCCGCCAGGGGGGGCGGAACCTATACCACACACACACACACACAGACACACACACCACACACTTTCGCTTCTATTTTTATAGATTTGGGTACATTTCGATGTATTTTGGTATTTTTCGGTATGTTTAGCTATATTTCGGTATATTTCGGTATGTATTTCGGTAAATTTCAGTGTATTTCGGTATTAAGAGATACCGGTAGTTTTAGGTGGAATGCCTATTGTATTTTTTGAGTTATTTGCTGCCTAGTGACCCATATGCTCCAAGGCAAAGTGGCCCTACCAGCTGAGTAAAACTTATGCATTTTTTTTCATGTACTTACCTACATGATGCACAGAGCTATACCTTGCTTTACAGCATGTTATGTCACGAATTGCTCTCTGGACTTGCCTTCAAATACACCACAAGTATTACTTGTGAGCGAAATGACTACCTATTGGTAGCAAGGATTTAAGTAAGTGTGGCTGGTGAGGTCACACGGCAACGGGCTTATCTAGCGGCTTCTTTTATTTTCACCAGCACGATGGCTGACTGGGCAGAGGAAAAGACTTACCCAGTGATAGCTTAAGAGGCGAAGGAGACAAGGCTCATAAGGGGTGTCTCTTCTCAGCAGATTCTAAACATGCCGGTTATGATTGTTTTTAAACAATAATTGGCCACTCTGGATTTTCACTTATTGACTAAAATATCCTTGCAAATGACACTTAAATACCTTCCGGCCTCTTTGGGTAACAAATACATCCTCACTCCAGTGTGTGTACGTCTTTTCTTGCCACACACACAGCAGCAATAGCGAGAGGCGACGGGCGACATGCTTAGGTCAGCGGCGTCAGTAGCCATGTGGAGCTGTAAGGTGTTTTGTTTACATTCCCTCCAAAGAGACGACGTTACTGCCATCTAATCACCCGCCTAGGCATAACGCCGGGATCGCCCGCTCCCATTGGAGATCACCTTTCTCTTGCCTCTAGCTTTCTTAGTGTTATCAGGCAGTTCCCTCTACGAGCTTTGCCCAATGTTAGTGCATGGAGGAGTGGAGTCACTGGCGAGTTACCTTGTCTAATGTACATTTATTCCATCCGTTAGCTACATTATATACATGTATTTATTGTGTGCTCATTATTGGTGAAGGGTTAAGTTATCATTGTCAGTAACATAAACATAACATCCATTTTTTGTTGCAACTGCCTGTTAGATACTTATGTACAGTACTTATTTGGTAAAATTATAAAGTTACAAAATTATATTTGATACCAAGCGTTAGTGATGAATCATTAATTAAACACTAAAATGTTTAAGTCTCTTACATTATTTTTTACGGTCAGCTGCGGGGCTGGAACACATATAATGTGTGTGTAAAACAGCTGGTCATAACAATCCGCGCGATGGTCAGGTTGATAGCGCGCTGGACTGCCATTCTGTGGTAGCCGGTTCAAATCCTCACTGCTCCTGGAGATTTTTCACTGACAAATTCGGGCGGTTACTTTCCGCCTTGAGCAAGGGGATGGGGGGGGAGGGGGGAGGTCCCAGCATTACCCAAAGATCGGTAATATTACAGATCTTTGAATAGAATACCGGTAATATTACCGAATGAGCTCCAAGCTCGCACCGGAGGGTGAAACTGGCGATTACGAGTCCGACTCGCGTGGACAACCATGGGTGAATGAAAACACACACCACACCCCACAAAACCCCAAAACACAACAACACACACACCACACACACACACACACACACACACACACACACACACACACACACACACACACACACACACACATTCCAATGCACGTAGAGTATACCCCGAGAACAAACAGATATACATCATGCCATCATAAGTTAACGATAAACACTATGGTCATGGATGTACTGGACGCGTAACACCCACGCATGCAACACCCGAACTTTATCGATCACGAAGATAAATGTAAATACAATCGTGATGGTTTTCGTATTTGATTTTCCGTACAGATAATATGCGCTAGCATGTTTTGGGTCTAAACTTTCATTCCTTAATCTGATTCGCCGTCTGAAGGTCTGCAATATACATCAAATACATCAAAAAACTATGCAGCACTTTGCTTGAGGTATTTTTTGGTGACTAAAAAAACATTGATTAAAATCAAGAATATTTATTCTCAATCAGGTAATAACATCTGTATACGAGAGAGCCATTTTATGCATATGAGGTATTATAAAGACTGTTTTCTTACTGAGTCCTCTGTCAGCTGCTGCAGCAAGTCTTTATAAACTCTGCGAGGAGAGCGAGTAAGCCAGCGCCAAATCCGACCAGCAGCACCACGAACATGCCCTAAGGAAAGATGATGGACGGTCCTATATATTGTACACGACGATGTATTCTATTCGAACGACATTCAAGGCAAACAAAACACCACTTAGGCCTTGGTGATCAATCTTGACTATGTAGTGGTGGCTACTGTGTCGCATATTGTGTTGCCAGAGTTTTTATAAGTTTTGAAAACTTTAAAACTTATTGTATCTTATGACCGATACTAAAAAAAAAATCCCACCGCTGCCACCAGTGTGTTGCCAGGGTTTTTGTATAGGTAGTTGTGGTACCTTTGTTATTGAATGATATTAATTGGTTAGGATTTTACATTGATTACAACTGAATTGAGAATTGAAACTTGTCTTATAACTCACTAGTTTTTTATAGACGAACACTTCTCGCTGCGGAGAGTACTGAAAGGGGAATGACACTTAAGGGAAAGGGGTGGGGTAGGAGTTAAGGAGTGAGGGGAAATGCTGCCACCAGCTCAGGCAAAGTAGTTTTATGGTTTTACTTCCTGGGCACGTTTGAATAGATATACATTAGATCTATCTTTGGGAGTCGTGGTTGATACTTAGAATTACTCCGAGTAAGGCTGACTCTTTTTGGAAATGTGGGGAAATTACTGTCCTAACACAGAATAATCACCTGAGGTTTCTACTAAATGGGCACACGCCACTATATTTGAAACATCATCCTATTTATTCACCATGAAACACCATTTCTGTGTGAGATCTTACACATATATAAACTCTAATCTGGAACGGGGGAAGCTCTTTAGACATAACCTCCCTACAGAATCATTCTTAGAACTACCACCTATGTCCGTATCAACTGAGCACTATAGGTATACATGGAATATATATATAGGAGAGAAAATGTGAGAGTAATGGGTTGGTGTGGGGGTCACTGTACCATGTGGCCTGGTTTCTGGAGAGGGATGGATGAGAGACTCCCGTCGAAGCCTTGAAAAGAGTGGAGAGACGACTCGCGTTAATAACACTTATAAGGATGGGGCAGGCCTCCTATGCGTTAGTGAAACTGAACAACTGTACCTATATTTGGAAATATAGATAGAAATATTATAACAAGGAAGGGGGGGGGGGGAATAGGAGCGAGGTACCGCACGTCTTACCTTGAAAAGAGTGGAGAGACGACTGGCTTCTCGTGGTAACTAAGGTGAAGTTGGGATGAAAGGCGGGAAAAAGGGGAATGTTCGGATTCTATGAACTTGGCCTCTCCTGAAGGGATTATCAGACCATGAATGACTAATTAACTAATGCAACAAGTATACATATGAAATGGCTGCCTATTATACAGTTCCTTAACTTTGATATAGAAAAATTTAATATTTTTACACTAATATCCGGGGAAAGTGTTATTTCATTTCGTTCAAGCCCACGAACGCGTTTTTTTAGAGCGACGAGGTATGGGAGTCTGAATAGAAATTTGGTAGACTTTCAATTTAGCGAATAACTCGACTAACCCATCCATGTATGAACGTGATCTTTCACTATGGTGACTATTTTGAAGGACATTAGAATCTAGGAGAGTTCCTTGATCTGATAGGAGGTGAGGGGAGGATGAAAAGCTTGAATCCACTAGTTATCGAGTTGATCGCGAAATAAGTGTCCCACGAATTTTGACTCGTACTCGGAGTGTATGGGGGGAGGGAGTGAGGGAAGGAAGGAAGATAGAAATGGGAGATAGGAAGAAAGAAGATAAATTTCACGAGAAACGAAAAGGTTGAATTGCTGACGGACATAACCCGGGAATTGTATGATAGGAATTCCCATCCTATCTCTTCCGAATAACGGGCATTACAATATCTCGGGTGTCCTGGTAGAGGATCAATCCCAAGCAGCCTCTCATGGCTGGCTCTAGATAAATTCCTCTCAGGTTTCTGCAATCGCTATGGCTCGACCGGTAAAATGTTACGTAGTGGCTGTAATAGTATCCCGTTTGGGATAAATCCCACCGCTGCCACCAATGTCATACCTAATGTTTTGTAAACCTGAGAAATTGATCTTAAGCTAACCATGAGATGCGATAAGTATTTGATCATACTGAGGAATGACTGGCCGGAGATCGAACGGTCTATGTGATCAACGACAAAAATTAATATTAGATGAACATCAGTCATCGCAACACACCCATGAGTTGTTGATAGAAAACGAGGTGCTGACGGTCACTTTGGTGGGCAGTCTCATACACAGGCTGGAATTGGGTATTGTCTGCTTGTACCAGTTTTCGCGTAGCCCCGCTTCGTTCACGTACATGATCCTGGGGATACAAAGGTGCTGCTGTACAGCGTGATACACTCAGGCTCATCGATTGTTTCATGTACGATACAAGTACTCTCAATATACGTATGGGTTACTTTTTCACAATGAACCAAATGACTTATTCCTGTGAAAGGGATGAGAGTGAAAGAGCATACGAAGGTGTCGGTGAGGGAAGGGTTGGTACGTCTGCTAGACAGTCGCATCACTCCGCCGCCTTCAGAAAACATTTATATATCTGCACATAGCTCACTTATTACACAAGATAGGAACATGTGGTTTACATCATTGGATTATCATTGCTGTAAGCAATGATAACCATTGATTACTCTTTGGTTTTTGCAGTCATTGAAACATCTATAACACACTTTTCAAAACTTGGTAGGGTTAAACACTTTTGTAGGCTAATAGTAGGGTCACTTAGGGCGATTCGCTTCACATTGGGTTTGAAGGAAGTATTTGAGGTCTTATCCTAAGCATTTTGTTGCCGCGGGAATCCGAAAATCGTATTTGGGGTTTCACTCGTTAGCGGTAAGTTTCGCGCAATTTGCAATTTGCAATTTGGCAATAAAATTGGCAATTACAAATTGCAGAATGAGAACCAGACGTCGTAGAGACCTCTTTTTGGACTCAAATTGAAGCTTATTAAGAAGTGCAAAAAATGTTATTAGTACTCCGTGGTTGTATCTGTTCACATTATGAACTATAATGGAAAATTAGAGATAAGTGGAAAAAAAATGGAAAAAAAATATAAAGGAAAAATTTTTGGGCCTTAATTTCACTTTCAAAAGTCATGAAATGTTTCTGGCTGTATCTGTTCTCATAAAGGCACTACCGTCTGTTTAATAGAAAATGGTAACTTTTCTCTGACTGTCCCTCTGGTCGTATTTTATGACCCCACGAGATGACCAAAGGTTGCTGGTCTTCTTCGCCAGCATAACCCTTCACTCGCGAGAAAAGCCCAACTACCACCGTCCTTCCCGAAAAGGTTGTTCCAGATAGGATGGTGGACCCCACTGACAAGATCGAGGAGACTGGCAAGGAAGCTCTCTTGAAGTACCGAAGAGGGAAAGGGATCAGGACTGCGCAGCAAAGCCCCCATGGGAGGTCCTGCATCGTCAGCCTACCAATACATTCAAAACGCTGGGCAAGAAAGCCAAAGTTTCCAATCGGGGGAAGCAGGTGATGTCACGGGATCCTCAGACTTCACTCGGCGCCTGCTGCTCGCCCTCCAACTCGACAGCAGTCTGGACCTTCGCACCATCATCTCCAACTATGAGCTCTCCTTGTTCCCTCTGCCCTCTTTGACGACCAAGGCCCCCCGCGGGTCACGACAAAAAGGCCCTTCTCAGGGTTCTGGAGAAGATGAACGCGGCGGTCTCCAGGGCCTCGCAAACCCCTTCATCCTCTCGCGTGCTGGTCCTCGACGGGATGGCTATCCTTCAGCAGCACCCGTTCCGGCTCAGCAAACTTTAAGGACCTGGTTGGATCCCTCCTGCAGAGAGTTGCCCAACTGGGTGTTGGCTACGGGGAGTTGCACCTTGTCTTTGACAGGTACGACATCGGCGCGTCCCTCAAAGACAAGACGAGGGAACAGCGAGCCCGAGGTGGAGGATACGATATCGACATCCAAGCAGCGACGAGGATCAAAGCGGGAATGCCCCATGGCTAACATCTTGTCCACCAAAAGCAACAAGACTGCTATGACCTCTCTCATTGCCTCCCAAATCCAGCACCTTTCATGGGATTACGCGTCGTCTGCGCGTGGCGCGAACAAAGCCGTGGCAACTTCTGGACCGGGGGGAGCCAAGTTCGCTTCAGAACAAGAGGAAAGCGGACACTAAGATGATATATCATCTCTCCATGCTCGACAAAGATGTGGAGGCAACCGTAGTTTCTCCGGACACTGACGTCCTCGTCCTCCTCCTCCGACACTTCCCAAGATACCTCCCAACACGTGCCTCCAGCTTGGCAAGACGACTTTAAAACGTTCAGCCATCCACGATGAACGGGGCTCTCACGCGGATGTGATCACGTCCTTCCATGCTCTGACTGGTTGCGACACCACTTGCGCCCTCTTCAGGAAAGGGCAAGTTGCAAGCTTGGCCTGTGTTCCAGGCGGCCGACCAGGCAACCCTCGACGCTTTGGGTACACTCCGAAGCCCTGGTCCGCTGACGCAAGAGAGCCTGGACGTGCTGTGCCGTTTCGTGAGCAGAATTTACGGATATACCTGCTCTCTGCGCAGGCGAGGTGGACGGCACTTCAGAAGAAGAAGGTTGGAGCAGCACTGGCCCCCCCGACAGTAAAACGCCACCACCCCACCCACATTATGCGAGCCCAGCTACAGGCCGTCGTCTGGAGGGGGCTGGGGAAGAAGGAGTTGGTGACCCTCGACCCGACCAGTACGGCTACGGACCAAACCTGGCGCCTATCCCTTCCACCCTGCCTCCCGCCCCGCAAAGTATCATGGATGGGATGCGGGTGCGGATGCAAGACGAACTGCTCGACCAATGGGCTGCCGCTGTCAACGCCTGCAGACTCCTTGTTCGGAGCTTTGCGATTGCTCCCCCGAGATGTGCATCAACGACGAGGAAGATGGGCATGAGGACGTCGATGGCGTAGACGACTAGATATTCGATTTTTTCAACTTGTGAACGCTCCCCTATCGCAAGTAAGGGATTTTTTGTGTTCTAATTGTTTTTTTTCCAAAAATACGCGGAGGAGACTGGGTTCGTGTTTGAAATTTTGTGTTCTGGATTAATACTCGGGTCATTTCGGGCGGAAAAAAGGCTTTCGCTTCAACCTTAGGTAAAGGAAGTATTTTGAGGTCTTACCCTAAGCATTTTTCAGTTGAAATACCCTGTTTTACGCAATAATTGTACCCACCCTTGCCACAAATTCGTTAAATTAAATGTGTCCTAAGAACAATTGTTTGTTATTTACTTTTTTTACAAATTTAAAATTTAGGTTTTAATTATTAAGAACTCAGGCTTTAAGGCCAAAATTATTCCTTTTATATTTTTCCCAATTTTTTTCCACTTATCTCTAATTTCCATTATAGATCAGTAATCCGAACAGATACAACCACGGAGTACTCAATAACATTTTATGCACTCTTAATAAGCTTCAATTTGAGTCCAAAACGAGGTCTCTACGACGTCTGGTTCTCATTCTGCAATTTGTAATTGCCAATTTTATTGCCAAATTGCCAAATTGCAAATTGCGCGAAAACTTACCGCTAACGAGTGACCCAACTACGATTTTCGGATTCAGCGGCACAAAATGCTTAGGATAAGACCCTCAAAATACTTCCTTCACCTAATGTGAAGCGAAAGCCTTTTTGTCCGCCCTAAGTGACCCGACTATAATTAAGAAGAGTGTAAGTCAAAGAAATGGTAAAATTTATACCACTTTTTATTCATACTCGATATTTACAGCAATTATGAAATCAAGTGTAGAGTAAAACATGTGTTCTCGTACATCCATTTCTCCTGAATACGATGGTACTTTCAGTGTTTACATAAACAGCGATATAGAAGAGAAAAGGAAGGATATGTTTGCATATGTTTCATCAACGACAGGTGAGCGGGAGGTAGGGAGGCAGAAGTAGGGTACTCTAGGCAGGAGGTGTGCCCTGCTTCCCTCCCTGCCTCCCTATCTCCCGCGGACCCATCATCTGGACGTAATATATTCAAACATATCCTTCCTTTTCTCTGCTATATCGCTGTTTATGTGAACACTGAAAGTACCATCGTATTCAGGAGAAGTTGATGTACGAGAACACATGTTTTACTCTACACTTGATTTCATAATTGCTGTAAATATCGAGTATGAATAAAAAGTTGCATAAACTTACCATTTTATTCTCTGGCTAACACTCTTCTTAATTAGCCTACGTAGTTTTTAACACCACCAAATTTTGAAAAGTGTGTTATAGATGTACAATGACTGCTTAATCCAATGATGTAAACCACATGTTCCTATCTTGTGTAATAGGTGAGCTATGTGCAGATATATAAATGTTTTCTGAAGGCAGCGGAGTGATGCGACTGTCTAGCAGACATACCAACCCTTCCGCGCTGTACGGGAGGATGAGAGCCGATTTTCTCAAATGAATGGACTATTATAGTTAGATTATAGAAGTAACATAATGGTTTGGATATAGATGCAGATTCTCTTATGTACCTTGATAAGCATGAACATCCATAATTTGCTCACCATTTGCTCATAAATTGAATTAAGGGATTAGTCTTGCTGCCGATCATTCCAAGATTCTGAGATATGACTCGCTCACGTCCGATGTAGAGATTGCATCGACCTGAAATAGTGATAATGATGATAATGGTATGATGATGATAAAGATTAATGTACTATTCATAAACTTGCAACTAAATAGATATTTAGATAGATAGACTGAAAAATAGAAATTGATAGATGGATAGATAGATAAATATTGATAGATAGGATTGCAGAATTTCTTGTTGGCTTGATTTCCAGACAGATTTAGACTGATAGCTGGAAACACAAAGTGGATAAAAAGACTGTCTTCCTCATCGTATATACTACCTGTCAAAGAGAAGTATTGTTCCCTGGCCGGAATAATATTTGTGTCGAAGCCAATGATGACATGGTGGCCGTTGATCACGTCTTCCTCAAGGATGGACACAAATTCATTCACTCCCACCTGGCGGATACGACCTTGCTGCCCAGCCTCGTTTACTTCACGGAAGATACCTGACTTGGCTGTCTTTATTAAGAGAAAACATACACAACATAACTTTTTATATAATATGTGATAGATATTTCGTTAAGTTATCAGACAAATAATTTATTGTGGGGATGTGGTTGTGACGTGATTTTTTTCACTTCCGTGGAAACGCATAGAAAACGGGGATTGGGACTTGCTCTGATCAGTTCCATATGTGAGCTTCCCTTCTGCCAGACCATGATGGAGTTAGGGTCGTCGAGGATGTCCCTGAGGCTCTGGTAGGGCTGTGGGACGTGTCTCACCGCCAGCTGCGACATCAGGTTCCCTTCATAACTCTTGGATAACACCAGAGTCATTAACAACCACACACCCATCACCAGGCGTTCCCATACCCACCCATTGAATCGCAGCTCCGCACCTTCAGTAGAAATACCAGTTTATGCTTGTTTTTACCTTATGATATGATATTCATTAGTATACATCATATAGTATCCTATTACTTATGTAGTGATATGATAGGAAGGTTTATCTACATGTTTTCCTATGTACTTAAGAGTCATGGAGTATTCAATTAAAAGAAGGAAATTAGATGTAGACAAGTCCTTGTGGGCCCTTCGGACTCATGAATTGATGTTTGTAGTAGTAGTATATATTAGACAACAATGTGAGTGCAAACTCCAATCGTGTTGTTGCTGTTGTTGGTCACTGGTCAAAGTGCCTCGGGGTAGACCACGTTCCGTGTGATTCCACAGGGCGCTAACACTTCGACGGCATCAGTACAGCCAACCCTTGACAGGCTGACGTAGAGTTGGCCGTGCGTGGAGTATATTAGAATATCGACCCCAAGTACACACATACACATACACACATGCATGTATGCACACACACACACGCACCCACACACATGCACGCACGCACACACACACATGCACGCACACACACACACACACACACACACACACACACACACACACACACACACAGTAAGTCCAGGAGTCTACGGATTTAGTGAAATGCGGCAAGACGTTACCGCAGAGTTCTTTCCTGCGTGTTTTTACACAAAAGTGTTTTTAGCCCAAAACCTCCTTTCAAAATTATTCAATCGACATGGGACCAAGCCGCTTACCACCTACGATTTATTTGCGATTTATTGAGCCTACACTCATCAAAATTGAATTTACAGTTTCGACTACCCAAATCAGACAGACAGACACACGACTAATCCTATAGAATATTAGATACGAAGACAGGATCACAAGAGTATACAGCAGTCCCTGTATACTACAAGGTAAATACAACTAATAAAAGACCCTCTTACGACGTTCCTGAATAAAAGATGAAAAACCTGCACATCTAACAAAAGAAACAAGAACACAAAATCCATACATGCATCCTTTAACATTTTCTGAGTTTGGAAATGGATAACTTACCTTCCTGGAGCAGCAAACTGATAAATTGCAGATGTAATCTTGTCCAATCATCCGGTTTTAACTTTGCATCCGCGACTGAGATGGACGTGAGGAGGAACATGACATTGGAGACAAGCAGGATGAAGGTTAGAGTCACAAGCCACACTAGAGGGGCGAGAGGTAATAAGAAGCCCCAAGGATCTATCTTAGGTTTTCCCTGACCAGCCAGAATCCTGACTGACATCACTTCAAGCGGAAACGCGTAGTCTACGGACCCGGCGCGCTCTTCTGTTAGCGTGAAAGGTCCGAGGCCGAGATCTACTTCCTGACGGAGGGAAGACGTGCGTGATAGAAGTGAATAGATATAGACCGATAAAAATGTGACTCAGATCCTATAAATTACAGCTAGTTAAACTTTGGTAAATACAACTAGGTAAATATAACTAGATAAATACAACTTGGTAAATTCAACTACATAAATACAGCAAACAAGTAAATACAACAAGGTAAACACAACTATAATAGGTACGAACAACTGGGTAAATACAACTAACCTCTAGGACTCAGTGATTTTCAACCTTTTTCATCTCACGGCACAGTGAGCTAGGCAATATAATGATCGAGGCACACCATCAGTATTTAAGGAAAGATTTGATTATTTAAAAGAATAGAAATGATAAGAATGTGTTCATGGGTTAAAAAAAACTAATAATTTATTAATTTGATTTCCAAAAGTATATTGTTGATCATGGTTTTCAATAGAATTTGAAAGTTTTGTACATATTTCTTGTTATTGCACTGAAACAGGATGTCATTGGAAAAGCTGCCATTCATTAAGAAATAATATGAAACTTTCAGATATAGATTGTATTCAAATACAAACGTAAGTAAAATCAAGAAAACCTTCGCTTACATAAAACTATCAGTGGGAAACCTGTGCTTGGTGTTGTCTCATTATGTTCCTCGTCCGAGGTCGAATGGTTGACAGGCATACCCTCAGTTCCTCCTCCAGTGTCTGAAGCCGTGACCTGGTCTTGCTTTTCATTGTGTTCATAGCAGAGAAGCCAGCTTCACACAGATACGATGTTGAGAAGGGAAGAAGTACTTCAATTGCCTTCTTTGGAATGATGGGGTATTCCTCTTGGAGGGACAACCAGAATGAAGTCATATCTGTCGATAGGTGCTTCAGTTTCAGTCCTCTGTCATTTCTGATTTCCGTCAGCTCATCCTCTTCGGCAGCAGTTAATACTGCTGACTCGCACGCACTCAATACAAACGGGTCTCTCACCCAGTCCAAGGAAGATACATCAAGTGATGGGAAATACTTTTCAATGTTTTTACTCAGTAGTGACAAATTTTGTAGAATTAAACTGACAAGATTTTTGTCCACCCTGCAATTTTTTGTGAGTTCAAACATTTCAACTTTGTTCTCTTTTTTTATTCTGGCTCCCCACAATGTCAGTTTTTCCTTAAAAGAGCTTACTTTGTCAGTACACGTCAGGATATTTTCATCCTTCCCCTGCATATTCTTCTTAAGAGTGTTCAAGGCTTGGAATATATCGGCCAGGAATGCAACTTCATTGCACCAGGTTTCATTACTGAGCAGGTCAGACAGCTCAGACTCTTCTGATGTCAAAAATATAAGAAACTCCTCCCTTAATTCATAAAACCGCGAAAGCACCCGCCCTCGGGATAGCCATCTCACTTCTGTGTGCAGTAGAAGTTGTGTGTGAGCAGATTCCATGGCAGAACATAGTGTTGAGAATAACCTTGAATTTAATGGCCTACTTTTGATGTAGTTAATTATTTTGATCGTCTCATGTAATACTTTCTGGAGATCGGGTACTAATGATTTTGAAATGAGGGCCTCTCTGTGCAGAAAACAGTGGGTGAAAACAATGACAGGGTTCTTCTGTTTGGCCAGTGCTATGAATCCTTTTAGGCTTCCAGACATAGAAGGGGCACCATCCGTGCAGATGCTTATGCATGATTTCCATGACAAATCGTAAGAACTGAAATAGTTGTCGACAACCTCAAAAATGTCTTGGCCTCTTGTTGTTTCTGGAAGTGGTTTGCAAAATAAAAATTGTTCAATTATGCCTTCTTTACAAACAAACCTGATAAATGTTAAGAGTTGAGCTTTTCCAGTGATGTCAGTTGACTCGTCCAACTGGATGGCAAAACAATACACCCTCCCAGGCTTCACTCACGCATGCGCATTACTGCATGACAGTAGAAATTGACGGTTCTACACTACAGAATCCAGGAGAGAATGCCATTTATCCTTTAATGCACAACACATTTATTTATTGCATTATTGAAAAATAAGAGTTTGATACATAATGTTAAAACGTATCTAATTCAATAAAAAAAAAAAAATACTGGGAACCCTGTCCCATGACCCTTGTTTGAGGGAGGATCAACCCTACTCAAAACTCCAGCGGCACACCCTCGGATGCTTCGCGACACACTAATGTGCCGCGTCACACAGGTTGAAAATCACTGCACGGTCTAGGTAAATGCAACTTGTTAAATGTAACTAAATAAATACGACTAGGACTAGGTAAATACAACAAGGTAAAAACAGCAAGGTAAATACAGCTAGGTCAATACATAGCTGGTCTCACCTCCCTGTATACCTGTCCCACCATTCCCGTCCAAGTACCGTCCTTTCTCTTCCCGCCATAAGTACCGTCCGGAGATTTCTTAAAAGTGAACCTGTAATGTTAAAAGTCATCATTACCATCATTGAGGTTATCAGTATCTTTATGGGAATTATTAGAGAGACTGTTTATGGCTTTCTGTAAGTGAATAATTTTTATTAATGTTACTTCTGTCTGTTTATCTGTCTAATTTTTGTCTTTTGAATGTCTGTCTGTCAGTCTGTGTCTGTCTGTGTCTGTCTGTGTCTGTTTGTCTGTCTGTCTGTGTCTGTCTGTTTAACTTTTGTTTCTTGCTTGTGTGTCTGTCTGTCTGCCTGTGTGTCTGTATGTCTGTCTGTGTCTCTGTCTAACATGTGTCTCTTGCCTGTCTGTTCTGTCTGTATGTCTATGTGTCTGTCTACTTTTTGTATCTTGCTTGCATGTCTGTCTCTGTGTGTGATGCCTTACGTAAAATTAAGTCCCCGCGCCACAAAAGCGAGCACGGTCACCATGTGACCTTTGAACATTAGCCTCTGAGTGCCGGGTCTGGTTGGGTCATCCTCCATCACCGCCTTATGTATTGGGTCCTCGGTCATGGTTACGGATACCTCGGCGCGCGGGTTGAACCTTGAATGAAGTCATGACTTAAACTAGCAGTGGGAAGGTCCGTACATTATACAGGTAAGTAATAGGGATGAATGTAAGAATGAGATGAAAATGTTTTGATGTTTGTTGAGAAATATACAGATTTTTTGGATGAATTAGGATGATTTCAATGTGTATGTTTGATTTAAATGAGAAGAGAAAATAGACGTAAATGGAACATGTTGAAAAAGATATACAATAAAGTGAGAATATTTAATGAAGAGAGACAATAAAAGAGACAAAGAGTAGACCAAAGCAGAAAATATACTTTTGCACCACATTAAAAAAACAATACAACTTTTATATATATATATATAAAAGTTGTATTGTTTTTTAATGTGGTTAACCTTTCATGATATGTATATATATAAATATATATATATATATATATATATATATAATATATATATAAAATATATATATATAATATATATATATGTATATATATATATATAATATATATAAAATTATAATATATATATATATATATATATATAAATATATATATATATTTATATTTATATATATTATTTTATAAAATATATATATATATATAATATATTAATATATATATATATATATATATAATATATATATATATATATATATTTTATATATATATATATATAATATATATATATATATATTAATATTATATATATATAATATATATATATATATTATATATAATATATATATATATTTTAATATATATATATATATATTATATATATATATATATATATATATCAATTATATATATATATATAAAATATAATATAATATATAATATATATATATTTATATATATATTTATATATATATATTTTATATATATATATATTATATAAAAATATATATATATATATATAATATATTATATATATCAAGAAAGCATCTGATTACAAGCTCAAAGATGATAAAAAAAAAATCGTTTAGAATAATTTAGCAATTTATGAATAAAAATGAAAGAAAAAAACGTAGTAGGGTCATCCTTTTAACTTTAACATACATGAAGCAGCAACATTAAAATGAATGGAGCTATTGGGACCCGATACATACTTTTCAAACTTCTCGGGAAAAGAGGGAGATGTGAGGCAAGGATCAAGCCTTTGTTTGGGCTCCAAGAGGCGACCAGAAGCGCCTTGTTCCCGACTCACTAAACGGCAACACAATGAACATCTGATAACTGAGATGGGAAAAAAATATTTAAAAAGACTCTTTATTGCACAGGAAACAACAATCAACACTTTTTGAAAAAATAGAATTGTTATAAGACAGAAAAAAAAAAGACATTAAGAGTGGATGGGTATAATGAGAGAGGGAACAGGTTTAAAAGACAAATGGAGTGCGTAAGGGGGGTGCACTTTGTGGTGGAGGAGTGATAGTCGTAGGGTTGTGTGTGTGAAATATTTTTTAGGAAGCATGTAGAGGATGAAGAGAGAAGAGAGGCGGGGGTTTGCGGGATAAAGGGAAATCTGTTAAATATGATTTTGGTAGGGGCAGGAAGGGGAAACCACTGTTACCTTGTATCTTGTTTTTGGGAGGTTACAGGCAACCCAAGAAATACATTTTGTCGGGGGGACTGTGGGAAGATTGCGATGAAGCTATTTTACGGGAAGGATTTACTTACATCCCTACCCAGACGACATTCAGGTGGTAGTAAAAACGTGGCGATTGGTTTAAGAAAGAGTTGTGTTTTAAAAAATTATGGGAAGATGTGTGGGAAAATTTGGAAAAAACAATTATAGGTTTCACAACTCAAATCAAGAAAGCCCAGTACCGTATGAAGAATCAAGTTCAAGGAGTGTGTACCTTCCAGGTGTTGTGGCACGAGCATGGGGATTTGGAAAGAGGGAGAGGCCCTTTATGTAGCTGTGGTTTTGCCTGGAGGTGGAGTCCGTTAGAAAAACCAGCTTCATCAAACCTAAAAAGTAAGCGACCCCGAAGTGACCAAGGGCGAAGGCGGGGGGAAGGGACTGTCGCTAAACACCAACACTAAACTTTCCGGGCTTGCGACCGCGAAAGATTTATAGACGGATTCCCTTAATTATCGGCCAGTCCCCTTGACCTCGGAACATTAGTCACTATATCCTAACCTATACCCCTTACCTAGTCAATCAATTTAAATATAGGAGTAGCCGTGGGTTGTTTTCGCGTTTTGGTGGCCGAAAAATGTAAATTCAATTTATGAGAGAAGGTTTTAAAAAAACCCCAAAAAAACCGAGGTGGTAAGTGCTTGGTTCCATGTCGAGAATAATTTTTTAAGGGGGTGTGGGCTAAAAACACTTTAAAAAGATTAGATTACGAAAAAATCGCGGGAACGCTTTGCCGCTTTTATAACTCCCTAGATTTTGGAATTACCCTTTGTGTGCGTATTTATTTGAGTTTTATTTTCAGGGCCAGAGAATGCTCGTGGGCCCCGCTCCATATCAACATTTTTTTCATTTACCTAGGCTTTGTGTTGGCCGAACCAGACCCGGAGAGCAGGTCAAAAAACCCGGCTAACACCCGGTACCCATTCACTGCGGGTCGAAGGGGCTGGGTTTTAAGGAAACAAAACCCCTCGTTTTTGCTCCACCGGGGATCGAAACCCCGGGGCTTTTTGGTTTTTGAAAGTGGGCTAACCCTTACATACGGAGTCCCCGTGTTTAAGTAGAAATATACACACGTGGTGTGTGGTGTGTGTGGTGTGTGTGTGTGTGTGTGTGTGTGTGTTGTGTGTGTTTGTGTGTGTGTGTGTTTGTGGGGTGTGTGTGGTGCGCGCCGCGCTTGGGGTCGATTTTCTAATATATTCCACGCACGGCCAACTCTACGTCAGCCTGTTAAGGGTTGGCTGTGCTGATGCCGTCGAAGTGTTGGTGCCCCGTGGAATCACACTGAACTTAGTCTACCCCGAGGCACTTAGACCAGTGACCAACGACAGCAACAACACGATTGGAGTTTGCACTCACATTGTTGTCCAATATATACTACTACTACAAACATCAATACATGGGTCCGAAGGGCCCACAAGCACTTGTTATGAATAGAGGCGTTTTGGTTAATTATATAGATACTACATACCACTTGAATTTTAATTTCCTAATTTCTTTTGTGGACCTCAGAGATTGTTCATATACGAGTGGTTGTTCATAAAGTTCTTATGGGAGTATTTAAATAAAAGTATAGATCAAGAAATATACATACACATGTGTAAAACCGATATATATTCATCCCTTGACGTTTATGGCAACATCAACAAAACTTCACAAAATATGTTGTTACCTCATTATAAGGCACGAAACCAGCTTTAAATGAATTATAAGAATATGTACATAAGAATTTTATGATCAACCACTCGTATATGAACAATCTCCGAGGTCCACAGAAGAAATTAGGAAATTAAAATTTTGGCGGTATGTAGTATCTATATCCTTAACCAAAACACCTCTATCATACCAGTGGTAAAATAAACAACGTAATGAATAAAAATATTAAATACTTCAAAACTATGCATGATGATAATAGATTGAAAATGATGATAAATAACGGATGCCTTCTTTTTAGACTTTTGAGTAACAATAACCCAAGACTACGATAGTTTACCTGCGTGCGTGCGTGCGGGCGAGACCCACCTGGAGGGCCTAAGTGACGGCGCGGGAGATGCGGTGATACGGCGTTGCGTTGCGAGATACAGGGTTCTGGCCGCCCACCGCCACCTGGAAGAGTCCCCGGCCCAGCGGTGCCCTGACCTCCGTGGACGAGGCTCTACTCTGCAAAGTTTTGGTTTTATTACTGTTGACATACCTCTGTCTCTCCCCAGGAGGGTTCTAGTCCTGCGTGACAGGGTCCTGTACTAGTCCTTGTTTCCAGTAAGGCTGGCAGCGTGACTCTCCTCAATATTCTCCAGCGTCTCCGTCGAGATAAAACCACACTTTGACCTCGGGCGCTCCCCAATACACTCCTTAGCAGCCTGGAGAGTTTCACGTTTGAAGGTATCCCACAGTTCTATAGGGTCCTTGAGGGCACAGAGGACATTAAACCGATTTGAGACTGCCAATGCATACTCATGGGCACATGTCAAGTCCTTCAACTTCTCAAGATAAAACACAGTATGGTTACCTCCTGAGATTTTTTTGGACTTGACTTATGAAGCTTAAGTGTAGCAACAACAAGTCTGTGATCAGTTGCAAAGAGCTCAGCACCCCAGTAAACCCTGCAGTTCTGGAGGATGCTCCAACGAGTACTAACGAGGATGTGGTTGATCTCCTAAACTACCCCTCCGGCGTTACTATACCATGTCCAGCGGTGCAGCTCTGGTCTCTGATACCAAGAACCTGCAATTCTCAAGCTTCTGGACCTCGCGAAATTCAGAAGGACGGAACTGTTAATGTTCCATGTAACAGAGCCATGGGGACGAATGCATAACTCATAGCCATCTTTTACAGTTACAATAGTCGCATTGAAGTCGCCCAAGACAATGAGTGTGTCCCGAAGAGAATACTGGTCTAATATAGAGTCGAATTTGGCGTAGAACATCTTCTCTTCAGTTTCACACACGTCGGTAGGAGCGTTCAACAAGAGACATGAAACCCAGAGTGTGTTTTATCCTCACCCGTATTATAAGCTCATCTACCAGAGTAGCCTCAACAACAGATGGCTGCAGTTTTCTGGAGATACCTATAGCTACTTCCCGGACACGGTGACCATTAGGGTGGTCCACCAGAAATATTTTTCTACTTTTATTCCTCCACAAGGTTATTTTTTGTCCATTACCCATAGGTTACAAGCCTATGAAATTTCATGGCGATAAAACTTAATTTAGAGGTCGACCCATCATCTCGCTTTCTGTCATAGGATTTAACACGGAAAGTATCACATACCCGAATTGGAGCACTTCCCGACATTACAGACCCAAATGGTGTTGATTTCTGAATTATTCGGGGTTGGTAACCTCATAGACACATTTTATCAACTAAAAACTGATATACAGCTGTCTGAATGCTGATTTTCATTATTTGGTTTTCATACCGTAAATTAGGGGTAGGCCATATCTGGTTAGGGTACTTCTAATAGAGATAGAAAAAATGGTTTGCATTTTTGAACTCAGAAGGGTCGATTTACACATAGAAATGCTTTCATATTTCATTTGTTTACTAAAACCTGCAAAATGTGACAGAACATTTCAATTTCTCTATTTTCCTATAGAAAAACGATTTTTTTGGCAATATTTTGTGAATTGTCAATAAATTAGTGTCGATGAACCACTTCCATGTGTAAATCGACCCTTCTGAGTTCAAAAATGCGAACCATTTCGCTTTATCTTTACTAGAAGTACCCTAACCAGGGTATGGCCTACCCCTAAAATTTACTGTGAAAACCAAATAATGAAATTCAGCATTCAGACAGCTGTATATCAGTTTTTAGTTGATAAAATATGGTCTATGGGGTTATCAACCCCGGAGAATTCAGAAATCAGCACCATTTGCGTCTGTGATGCCGGGAAGTGCTCCAATTCGGGTATGTGATATTTTCCAGGTTAAATCCTATGATAGAAAGCGAGATGATGGGTCGACCTCTAAATATCATTGTATCGCAAGGAAATTTTGCACACACGGAGAAGAATGCAACACAAAAAAAGGCAGCGGTGTGGAGAAAGGACCAGTGCACTTTGAAATTTTACCCCCTCTTCTTGGACCACCCTAGTGACCATTGCTCATGCCGGACCAGTAGTAGGTGTAAACCCCACTGCTAGTCTCGCCACTGCCAGGCCTCCTCGTTTCAGAGAACCCATCCCTCAGCCTACTGAGCTCTCCCGATAGGAGAGGTAGTCGATGATCGTCTGAGAGGCTCAGAACGTTCCAGGAGCCCATTCGTAGAACCCTCTGGAGGTGTATCCCAGGAGAGATCATAGGAGTGATTGGACGGGCAGGCGCCGCCTCTGCACCACCCCGGCCACCCTCACAAAAAAAAGAAGGCCTAGGGATAGGGGTCCCTCCCATTTCGTTTAGAGTGCGAGATTCCCGAGAGCTTTGCCCCGAACTCGTCATAGGCAACCCCCCCCCCCCCCCTGCGTCGTATTTTACCCTCTGGAGGGATAAGGTAATTTGGATGCTTTTGAGAGTATCAGATTAATAAAAGTTTATAATCTGAAGTACAGTATCGTAACTCTACTCAGCCATGATGGTAAGGCACACAGTTCACAGTTCACACGTAGCTAGCGGATCAGCCGGTTGCTGATACTTAACCGTCATCGAGTTGAGTAAACTTGGTGTAGCCAGTTGATACGCGTCGAACACACTTCCCGTCCAGACACTGCGTAACTTCAAACTCTAACATCTATTGATGCGTCGCTCAAAAACTGACAATCAGTGGGACGGGAGCGAGCCTCAACGCGTCACATAATGTTCGCTTAGGTGTTACGCAGTGACGTTACGAGGTCCCGTCCACACTGGCGTTTTTGTTACACGACGGAGCTACGTTCGATGTTCTGTTTGCGTGTGTGTACTCGGCTTTAGGCATCCCAGTGTTCTTTGAGCAGTTAGGATTACTTCAGTGTATTTCCCGCGCAACATTACCGCCTTTCCTGACGTCATTCGTCTCGTCACTGCCTTTCCTGTTGTCGCATTGGCTCTCTGTGACCTCATGGCACACCGTGATGTGATTCGTCCCGGCACGTCTGTTTACTGTGTGTTACCAGTTGTTCATATTTGTATGTTCTTTTTGGGGGGGTTACCAGTCCACTGCCATCCCTCACACACACACGTACTAATATACGCACACTCTCTCCGTTTTATGTGCTTCAGTGATATTTGTGTTTGGAGTCAGTGATGTAAAAAAAATTTGTTGTGTGTGATTTTACTAGCGTTTATGTATCGTCCACCGTCCCGTTACCAACTTACTCAATATGCCTTACAGCACACTTTGATGCCCCTGTAGGTTCTGTGGTCTGTAGTAGTTCATTATTTCGCCTAGCAGCACCTTTTAATGCCCATGTAGGTTATGTGGTCTGTGGTAATCAATGATTTCGCCTTGTAGCACACTGTATTGCCTCTGTAGGTTGTGTGGTCTGTGGTATTCAATTATTTAGCCTTACAGCACACTTGTGATGCTTCTGTAAGTTGTTTAGTCTGTGATAATAAATTTTGCACGTGTGTAGCTAAATATTCAGCACTTCAATGTCTGTTGCTCGTGGTTCGACTATTTGCACATATGTAGCTTATTATACACAATTTTATTCAATTGTAGCATGTGTGATCTGTTTAAGCTTCAGCATGCTTTTATTGCCAATGTTGCTGCGCGTTCTGCCCCTGTATTTTTTATTTTTTTTAGGGGGGGGGTTCCCTGCTGTCCCGACAGACGCTTATCCCTACCGGGAGGGACTTTTGCTGCCTCGGCAGTGTTGTCCTGTTTCTGCCATTTAGGTAATAAACGGGTAGGAAGGCCTTGACTGGCTAAGGCATCATCAGTCATCAGCCAATGACAAACTGTTTTTAAAACTTCTCGACCAATCATAAGCCAACGAGACATATTTGCGGGCAAGAAGGGCATGCCACACCGCCTTTCTCCTCTCACTGCTCTGTCATCTCAACATATTTCTCGTTTTATTTTGGAATGCATCAGATATTAAGATATATAAGGAAGGAGCCTGTGTTGATAGTGATTTTAGTGGTAGAAGATGTGTATGGAGGTTAAAATAATTAATATTAGTGTTACCGGGTGGACGAAAGAATGTTTTCCTCGTCACTCCCCCGTCGCTCCGTCAACTAAACACCTTTAAATCTCCCTTATTTAAGGTGACACACGGTGCTACACTGATCTAGATAATGACACGTGTATGTAACAGATCACCAAAATCACTACGATGTATAATAACGTAATAAGACGTTAAATCCTGCTCATCCTACTAGCGGAGGAGCGGACGGCCTGGCCCTGCCCTGTCTTCTCTCATAACACACCGTTATCCGCCTCACCTGTGCCTTCCTGAAGACAGGTCAGCTGCCACGCCTGTGAAAGCACCATAGGATCTCACCAGGGATCATAGGATTCCTCAAGGGGCCCTCGCAGCCCTACTAAATATTACTGCTATCTCTGCAACCATGATGGCATGATGCTGCTGCCGCGGCCGCGCTGACAGGCGTGGATGAAACACCTTGCTTGTATTCTCATCTCTTTACTCATATATATGAATAATAACCTTTAAAATGCGATTATAGGTCTATATTCACCTGGAATAATGATATTTCATAGCATACCAAGCAGTAATAAGCGAAGCCTGGAAACTTACTACCTCTCCTAATACCAGTCCCAAACAGTCGTGGGTGAGCGTGCAGGTTTACCACCAAATCGGCCACCTACCCGTGCTGTGGATGGGCCACCTACCCGTGCTGTGGATGAGAGTTACCACTTACTTAGGAGTTACCACCTCCAAACAAGTGGTAAGTGCTTCGGGGATCTCCCCCCCCCCCATATACCGTAAAGGATGTACTATTCATGTGCTGAAAGAGTAGTGGTGTGGATGGGACGAGCCATAGACCACTGTATACCTGGACTGCGCACGGAATATCGGCCCTTCGCACAAGGGGCTGAAGTCGGAGGGCCGCTCGGATTCATATATATATATACAGATCATATAGACTGGTTTATCAGTATATATGATATACTGTAATCTTCGTAAATGTTTTTTCTATAATATTATCAAATAAAAAACAGTAAAACACGCTAAAGAAATGCCATTACGAGACTCTGAAGAAATATGCATGAACTTAATATTCACTTCAACTCTTCGCCATTTAAACCTTTGCGAGTCAACTTTAATCATGAAGTGTATCAATAGAAGCGCAATTTTATTAGCTTTCCATTGCTATATTTCGTTATCTGATAAATGAATTAGAACCATGCATAAATTAGCGTTAACTAAATAAATAAAATCATCAATCGGGTAGTTTTCCCGATTGATGAGGTTATTTATTTAGTCAACGCTAATTTATACATGGTACTAATTCATTTATCAGAAAACGAAATATATAAGTAAATAAATAACATCATCAATCGGGAAAATTACCCGATTGATGATTTTATTTATTTATTTAACGCTAATTTATGCATGGTTTTAATTAATTTATCAGATAACGAAATATAGCAATGGAAAGCTAATAAAATTGCGCTTCTATTGATACCCTTCATGATTAAAGTTGACTCGCAAAGTTTTAAATGGCTAAGAGTTAAGTGAGTAACAAGTTCATGCATATTTCTTCATAGTCGCGTAATGGCATTTCTTTACCGTGTTTTACTGTTTTTTATTTGATAATATTATAGAACAAACATTTACGAAGATTACAGTGTATCATATATACTGATAAACCAGTCTATATGATAGTCCATAGACCACTATATCTCTTTGTTGGGCGCCCCGCAGGCCCCTATGCAGCCCCGCAATTCAAAACATTGTCGCGTGAACAGTCCAGGTATACAGTGGTCTATGGACGAGCGCTTGGTAGCTATGGGTGGGCGAGTGGGGTCAAGGCGCGGAACACGTGGGTCACTTGTCTGTTTATGTCTATATAGCGGGTGTGTCCTATATAGTAGTATGAGAGGTATGGATACTCATTTGGTTGTAGTTGTACAAAGATGGTATATTATACAAATATACAGAGGAACAAGGGATTTGCGCCAGGCAGGCACAAGGCCCACCTGGGGCGCCGCGCAGACACCCAGAGAATGAACTTGTTTGACTGGTGACCTCGGAGAGACATGCGTCTCTTCATCGGAGAGACATGCGTCGAAACACTGCGACTAAGGCCCGTACCGAGAGTTGAAGGCGGTAGAGCGACGAACAGCTAGGTAGCTACGAACGGCATACCTTCAATTCTTTACCGAGAGTCGACATCGGAGGTTGGTTGAGATCTCACGCCTGTGGCAATCTAGTGGCAACAGTGCTGCTTCAAACTGTGTAGCCAGCAGTACGACTAAAATAGTGTATAATGCGAATTTGCCCTTATACTCATTAAAAACATCAACAGAAACGTTGCGACCGGCTATGAAATTGGTGAAATATATATTTAATGAAGTTAATTAACAGTAGAGGCGTGTATACGAAGTTTCTCTTACCGCTCATGTGAATATGTGCGGTACGAGAAACGTCCTGGCAGGTTTTGGCTGCGACCTTGATGATGGCGGTGGCTCAAGCCGCTACCCACCTCGCTATCCTGAACCTCCTTCATTATTGTCACTAAAATCACTTATTGCCGCATATGTAATACCTAATAATCTTATACTTGTACTTAAATACATATTGGCAAGAAAATTTTTAACATATCTCTTAATCCCTCCAGATTAGGAATGTAATAAAAATTCATCGAAGGTTGCGGCGAAGACACGGGGATAGCCGTGTCTTCAACCTTGACCGCCACCGCGTCCCTGCTCTTCGTTCCAAAATTACAGGGTTTTTATACGTCTTATGGTAAGCGAAGGTCTGCCGTTCGTCGTTCTACCGCGTACCGTCATGACTCTCGGTACGGGCCTAAGGCCCGTACCGAGAGTCATGACGGTACGCGGTAGAACGACGAACGGCAGACCTTCGCTTACCATAAGACGTATAAAAAACCCTGTAATTTTGGAACGAAGAGCAGGGACGCGGTGGCGGTCAAGGTTGAAGACACGGCTATCCCCGTGTCTTCGCCGCAACCTTCGATGAATTTTATTACATTCCTAATCTGGAGGGATTAAGAGATATGTTAAAAATTTTCTTGCCAATATGTATTTAAGTATAAGTATAAGATTATTAGGTATTACATATGCGGCAATAAGTGATTTTAGTGATAATAATTAAGGAGGTTCAGGATAGAGGGGTGGGTAGTGGCTTGAGCCGTCGCCATCATGAAGGTCGCTGCCAGAACCCGCCAGGACGGTTCTCTTACCGCATATGTTCACATGAGCGGTAGAGAAACTTACGTATACACGCCTCTACTGTTAATTAACTTCATTAAATATATATTTCACCAACTTCATAGCCGATCGCAACGTTTCTGTTGATGTTTTTGATGAGTATAAGGGCAAATTCGCATTATACACTATTTTAGTCGTACGGCTGGCTACGCAGTTTGAAGCAGCACTGTTGCCACTATATTGTCGCAGGCGCGAGATCTCAACCAACCTCCGATGTCGACTCTCGGTAACAAATGGAAGGTTTGCCGTTCGTCGCTACCTCGCTGTTCGTCCCTCTACCGCCTTCAACTCTCGGTACGGGCCTAAGTGTTTCGGGAGAGCGAGGTTCACGCTAACTTTTTTTAAACGGGGAAAGGGAAAAGGAGGTTGCCAAAATCCTACCTACGCCCCATAAGTACAGTATTCTCACTATTTTCCGTTGATATTTGAATTACGGAAGAAAAAAAAAAAAGGTGTTTATTTTCCCACCTGGACATTCCAGTTCATGTTTGCGTAGTGGATTGATGGAAAAAGAAAGAAAGTATTAGATCTTATGAGACAATCACCGCACTAACAGCGAGTTATCGACGCTAAAAAATTAATAACCCCCCACGCCGAAGACTTCAAACAACAAGGCGGTTCGAACGTAGGAACACGGACGTCCCCAAAATTCGCACTACGAGCCATCCTGAGCAAATGTAATAACAAAACTCCTGAGTTACGCGGTGGCCCCAAATGCTATAGTTTTTCCTAGTATAAGTGGGGGAGGTGAAAACGTGAGGTGTAGAAGAAAGTAGTACCGGTGGGGGTGTTTTTGTGATACAGCCGATTTTAATCGGGAGGTAAGGCCCCAGCACCGCGTTCACGGCCTCACGTCCATAGCGTCCGCTGCTCCCTGACTGTCATGGAAAATTTGATAATATGAGTTTTTGTTTAGAAATGCAGTTTTAGATTAGCAAATTGCAGTGCAGAAAAAACACTTAAAAATTTCTCTTCGGAGAAACAAACCAAAAAATGTTTAAAACAATTACAATTTTCTACATTTTTTATAGACATTAAAACCGTCAGATTTGATTTGTATGTTCAAATTTGCTTTATACGTAATTTTTATGTAGCACTAGATTAATATAATTATGGTCAAGGATACGTTTGTTTTTTTTTTTTCTAGAATCCCCCTCCCTCCCCTTTTCCCCCGGTTAAGCAATCCAAAAGGGGGTTCGCATCAATAATATGTAAAATTTTGTAGGGTTTCAGTAGTTCGATACTTAAGGAGAATGCAGAATTTTTTTTTTGCATCGCAAGACTGTATGCAAAACCCCTTTTACTCTCTTCAAACCCCAAGAGGCTTGTGTTAACTTACTTGGCGCATACGTACCTTTCGTCGAGGGGAAATTTTTTTGACTAGAGGCGTTGGTGATGGCCAGGATCGTCAAAATCCCGCCATAAAGCTTCATCCCCCCCTGGAAAGAGTTTTACATTCATATATTTCTTCTAAGATACAGACACATTGAAGTATATTTCAAGTTTTCCCTTCAAAACTAATGAGATTTAGCGATTTTTTTTTTAAATTTCAGTTTTTTTATTTGCTGGGGGGGGGACGATGAGAAATGTTTTTGTTTTTTGTGCTATGCCTAAAAGTATTCAGTATTTTGGTATTTTTAGTGTTTTGGTATGAAAAAATTTTTTTTTTATTCATATAAACCAAAATCCGTATGTTTCTTTTTTTTCTAGATTCGAAGACCGTGTTGTGGATCCAGTGTTGTTCCTTTTCGGAGTAAATAATCACATAGTACCCCCCGAGAGCCTTGGATGAAAAAGGTCCATGAACCACACGTTTTAATCAAAGTATACGGGAAAGGGATATGTGGTTTTGTAAGGATTGAGAGCGCAAGGGTAGTTGAGTAGTATAATTGTTAAAATTACACAATATTATATAAAAACGTACGGGGGTGGGAGGATCCCGATCCAATCTTTGTTACCTCCCCTGACACGATTACACGTCTGCGCGCGTACGGCGATTTAGCCGACCTTTTGTGAATCTGCCAAAATAAATTTAAAATCCCCAAGTAATCTGCTCAACTACTAAAACAATGTAAAACAAGTAATTTTCTACCATAGAAAAACTGAACTATTTACCAATATTTATAAGAGATTTTAAAAAAAACAAAAGACTCTCAATACACCTACCGGCTGCCCGCAACCGCTGACCCCCCGCGTAATGCAACTGAAGGAAAACCCGGGATACAAAGTGCCACCCCATACCTAACCCACATACCCAAACCCATGCCTTTAAATCGCCGGTACGCGCCTGGCGCGCCGACCGGATTAGAAAATGTACCCAACCAGTTCAAAAATGTGTAATACCTGTTAGACCCGTGAAGTTGAGCTTTTCCACGTGAAAGATTTTTGCACAACGTCATAGCTCACTTGCCCAAAAACAAAAGGGGGGCTATAGTACACGGGATAGAAAACAATAGTTTAGGTAAACCCAGGCAAAGGCGTTCCCCCCAGAGCCGCGGCAAAAAACTGCGACTTGTCAGAGAACTTGACTCAGAGAAGGTATTGTAACAAAAAATTATTCTGGAGAATGGTTTAAACTCTGAAGAGTTTTTGAGGGAAAAATCGATGGAGACGTTTCTTGTAAAAGTTCATGGAAGCATAACAAAAACCAGCACTTGCATAGTGACCAAAAACCCGTTGATGGGAATTTTTCGTAGGGGAAAAAGAGGGGCCACATGATGACCCACTCATAAAAAAAAAATTTTAAATACCCTTTGGAAACGGATCAATGCCAGCGGGGACTACCTTAAAAATTTTTTAAATTCACTTTTTCCCACCTAAAATAGGAGGAAGGTAATAGGGGAAGCAGAAAAATAGATCCCCAGTCGGCCAGATGATGAGACAGATCGTAAACCATAAAACTAGGATGATGTAGGCCCGGGGGCTATAAATTTTGATAGACAGAAAAAAAAAAAAGGTTCCACCCTGATAAGCCTCAAAAACTCTGATGATTTAAAAAGGGGACATGCACTACAATAACACCCAAAAGGAAAGCGGGGGCCCTTACAAGATGGAAGTAGTCCCTGAATAGCATCCTGTCTAAAAAAGATTTGCAAATTGAATTCTCTTGACCAATTTTTTAGTGTAGTAACTCCCCAGAAAAAAAAACTCGCAGTTACCCCTCCCACTAGCTGTATTTTTTCCTGTTTGGGTTAGCGCCAAATTTATTAGAAACGACCGCATTGACTGAGGATTCCCAAAAAATAGTAAAAATTTGGGTTTAAATAAAATAAAATTTGTTGAGAGCATCCCAAAAGCACAACGCCCCCCGTGTTCAAGCACTTTTATTTAGCTGATTGGGCTGTTTTAAAAGGGAAAGGCAAAAAATTTTCAAAAGGTTTTTTCGGAGGAAACAATATCAAAAATTTCCAACCTTTTTTGTTAAGTTAATTAAAATCTTTCGTTTGCGCCAAAAAAAAGAACCCGTGATTTTAGTTCCCCGCAAGTCTCGGGCATGTTTATTCATAGCGTTCCCCAAAAAAGAAATGAGACCACCCTACCGAAAGCATTTACAAGGTCCCCGCTTGATTTGGGCCATGCAAAGGAATGGAGCCCCATAAAATTGGGTTGGGGATGCAACAAGGTTTAAATTTATGAGGGTAAATTTTGATCCTTCCCAAAAGGGCTATAATGGAAAATAACAGCAATGCATTTTAAATAAACATGTGTGAAAGAAATGAGTTTTCTCTAAAGGGCGTAGATTAAAGGGGTACATTCGTTCCCGGTAATTGGGTTGGGGAGAAGTGCGGGGAAGGTAGCACAGCAGGTAACACAAAAGCACTTTTAGCAAAAGTCGGGTCCCTTCGGGCTTTGGTTTTTCTTTAACCTGTCATTATGAATGTTTTCTCGACAGTATCAAAAAATGGATCCAGGTACATCAAACTTAATTTGCCCGGCTTCTTACCAACAACCATGCGCAGGCCAAAGAATTCGGCGCCAACTTGGACTTCCTACTGGGAAAGTTTGAATATTACTGTATCGCAATTCTTATAGAAATATAAAACCGCCACGCTTATGTTTGTGTGGCATCATCTCGGCACGAGAAGCTTGTAGCCTTTCCTTTCACCTTTTAAGTATTTTAGTAAAGACATGCAAATGTTGATCAAGATAGCTATCTATGTTATACACAAGTTATTTGGGCCGGCCAATAGGTCATATGGCATCCGTTTATCCGCACCATAAAGTATGTTGTGAGGAAATTTTGCCCGTGGACTAGCAAACTGAACTATTAATGCAAGCAGTCACGTATGGAAACCCCAATCTACCAATTGTGGTCCAAACTGTCTACGATAGGTCGCAACGCGTCAATAATCTTCCTGTTAACGCGCTCCGCCAGCCCATTCGAGCTTGGATAGTATACGACCGTGAAAGTCTGCTTAATATTGTACCGTGTACAAATCTCGGCAAGCAATGCATTACGGAGCTCTGCGCCATTATCACTGAGCAATACTCTTGTTGTGGAATAAGGACAGAAAAGGTGAGTAATTATGAAATGGCTACAGTCGCAGCCGTTTTGTTCTTCCCCGGGTTTGCAAGGACAAACAAACCTTGAAAAGTGATCTACACACACCAGAACATATTCCCGAGCCGTGTTTACTCTTGAGTAACTGTAGAAGACCTATAGCAACTACGTTGCAACTACGCAACATGGTTGCTCAGGTGGTGGGTATTCTAATATAGGAGCGGGTCCTGGTCCTGGAGTCGTCCCTTTGTTTTGGGCACAAGATACACACCTGGCAACATATTCTTCAACGTCTACACGCATCGTGGGCCAAAAATACACACTCCTCGCGGCTGCTAGGGTACGATCACGTCCCGGATGTCCAGCCATGGGCACTTCGTGCACAAGTCTAAGTACCGTCGGGACAAAAACGTCAGGAATAACATATTGTTCCACTGGGTCTCTTTTCTGTGGCCAATGTCGGCACAGTATCTTGTCAGTCGAAAGGAAAAAATGTGAGTAATGCACTGATAATGAGGGTAAAGAGGTCTCATCGCCTGATTCTAAGACATAGGGAAATTATCACAAGGTGATACTTGTTTCGATGAGCAATCTTGTCCAAAACAATAACTAAGCGATTTGCGGTGATGCTATACTCTACAATGTAGGACTTGTCCGAACTATTGCAATCAAACATGCCGCCATCTCCCAAGTCCACAAAACAGGCTTGTTGGATGCAGAAAAAATGCTTGTGATGCACGTATAAAGTCCATTCTGTCAGTAGCAGGCGTGGAATAAGCTTTATCCTCGGCTTCCACTGTTTTTGTTACCAGTTGATTTGTTGTCTGCATATTTATAAATCAAAGTAAAATTGTAAACATTCTTTTAGGGGTAGTATGATGGGGAAATTAAAAAATGTTAATTAATTTGTCATGCATATTATGCCTTATATACTGTTTTTTTCAAAAAAACGGAACAGTTTCGGAACAAAATACGTTGACAACAAATAATGATACGGTTCTTTTTATAACATGCATCACTTTTTTCAATATGCAGAAATGCTGAGCAGAGACTTCACTGAGCAGAAATAGCTTCTGAGTAGTTCCCCGCTTGACAACCGAAATAGGGTTTCGTGAGCAAATGTACTCACGATAGTCTGCTCACTAAGCAAAATCATTCCCGTGTAATACAGCCTTAAGGCGCCTATATGTTTCTTCTGAGGGCTGGGATGGGATGGTTATCCCCACCGTGGGGGCGTAGGGAGGGCTTTATAGTGTCGTCTGTGATTATTATAGGCTCATACCCCCCCCCGGTGTCCCCGATGCACTCACCGTCAAAGGTGCATGCTTGATGCCAGCATGGGGTAGCTTCGGCCACTTGACGGTGGAAGAAAAGTTGCTTCCGGCGGTTTCAATTCGAGATTTCGGCTCCCCAAATTTCTGGCACTGATGTGTAAGGCGAGTGTACTGCGGTCTTGTTGCCTCCCAAAACTGCGTCTCTTAGAGCCGAGGGGTTTCTTTTGGGAAAGGGTTCTCAAAAGGAATGGATTCTCAAAAGGAAGGGGTTCTCTTCGGGCGATGGGTTCCTTAGGGGGTGGGTTCTTTTAAGGTAATGGGCCCCCTAAGAGCAGGGGGTTCCTTTAAAAGTAAGGGGCAACTCGTGCCTTAAAATAAGGATGATACTCATTATAATAACAAAATCTTACCCCCTCGCGCTTCGACCCTTTCCCCACGAAAATGCATTCCCATCGTATTGTCATATAAAATACTTTAAAAACGGAGCAGGAAAGCGGAGTGAGTTGTTTCGCCCTGAACACTCGCAGCTTAGCTTGAAAATGTCCTTCTTGCAGCCGATGCACCCATCGCCGCACGGGGTGGGACTCCGGCCGGTCTGTTTGGCTATGCTCGCCCGCGGGCCATTTTTCCACACCAATGACAACGACCGCCCCAAAGGCATGTTTTGTTACCGCTCTCGTGCGCCCCTTTGGTTGCCTCCATGCGGGGCCTGCAACAGGTAAGTGTCGTATACATAAATACAGTTAAAATGCGTGTTATAAGGGGCAAAAAAATATTGTTGTTGCGCTATTGTAAGGATAGATTATTTTGTTTAGATGAAAAAAAACATGTAAATATAAAATGTAGGTTTTTTTTTTTTTAAAGTTCCTAAAGGTTTTCCAGCAGATGGGTGGGTTTTTTTTTTTTTTTGCGTATACAAATTTTGTCTTAACGTAAACTAAAACACTAATTCATCCATATAAGTTATTGCAAATTATCGCAGGAAAAATTTTAAAACCCCTTTTTATTTTTGGGATACCTATAGTCTATTTTCAAATTTGTTATTTTGCGGCTTAAAAAATTAGGGGTATTTGTTTCCATCGTTTTGACGAGGGGAACCCGGGGACCGCACAGGCTTTTCCCCCGCCGGACTAAAACCCTCCTGAGGAGAGAAAAGGAGGGGTTGTCAGGAGTCTCGCTGGGTTTTCGGGGGTCATTAAAACGCAAATGACCTCCGACCCGCCTACCGAGCCCTAAGAAGCTCCGTTCCAAGTCCCTTCTCGGGGGGTGCTATTCGAACAGCAATGGGCGCCTCGTGTCGACATGGAGGGGCGATGGCTCTTTTGGGCTGAGTACTTTGGGCAGTTTTTTTCACGGTGGACCCCCCAAACGAGCGCTTCACCCCCTGGGGTTACAGGCAGGGGGATCCGACCTCCCATTGACAAACTGCACCCTCTTTTGCGAAGTCAGGGGCGTAGCAAAGTTGAGGGGTGGAAAGGCAGCGGGTGTTTTAAATCAGTGCGGAGCCCTCAAAGCTGGGGTGAGGCCATGATCCGGGGTTCATGCTGTCCTGACTGCCGGTGGCAAACAGGTCCCATTCCTCCGACGGGAAAAGGGGGCGGGTCGTCCCTTCTGGAAGGGAAAGGGGCCCGTCAGGACTGCAACAATTACCGCGGTATTACACTGCCCGTCCCACAAGGTCTTGCCCTCTTTGCTGACACGGATTCGAATCATCTGGTGAGGCATCAGAGACCTAGCACCCTGGGTTCCCGGCCTGGTAAGTAAACAACGGACCGTATCCTAGCGTTTTCGTGTCCTGGTGGAACGCCGACGTAGTTTCGCAAGGGATGCGCCCCCATTTGATCTCAAAAGGCATTTGCTCTCTCGTGAGCCCTTTTGGGCCCTTTCTGCGACTTCGGGGGACCCGAAAGGGACTTTGGGTTTGATAACTGGTCTGTATTCTGGGACGGAGTGCTGTGAATGGGGGGCGGGGGTTACCGTTTTCTTCCCTGTGATATGGGAGTGAGGAAAGGGTGCGTCCTTGCCCCTCACTTTTAAAACGCTTGTATGGACGGGGTATTGGGACAAGTTGTAGATAAAAGTGATTGTGGAGCATCCGTCGGAAAACACCAAATCACTGATTTTGTTTTTGCCGATGATGCTATCTTTGCTGAGTCTTTTGGGGCCCGGTGAGGCACTCGGGGCCCTTTGCCGGGGAGGAAAACCCTTTTGGGACTTGGGGTCTTCGGGCTCAAGACCAAGGCCCGGGGTTTTTGGAGACTTACTAGATAAGCTACATCTGTTCGCGGTGGCGAGGACATTGATCTTGGAAAATTTTTTTACTCCCTTTGGGTACGCTCCATATGACGGCGGGCCGCAAAATCTTAGGGCGGATTGGCATAGCCCACGGTGTTATGGCCGCTCAGCGGGAGTATTTGGCATTGTCGGTACCTGTGCAAGGAAAAGATCCGGATCTTCAAGCGCTTGTGTCCTGTCTACTCTAGGGTTGTGAGACGGACCAAATATGACTTGAAGAGACGAATAAATCCCTTTTGGAAATAAGTGTCCTCCGCAAAACCCGGGGGTATCGGGGGGATGATTCGTGTAAAATCCCGATTGCACCGTGAGACTGAATCGAGGCCTTTCCCAAGTCCATCAGCCCCAAACTTGGGTTTATAGGGGCATGGGGCCACGCTACTACTCAGGGATGGGAAAAATTTTCTGTTGCAAAACGGCCCAAACAATAACAAAAAATGATTGGGGGTGGGGCCAATCATCTTCCCTGGATGGTTGAACGGGGATCAAAAATTTAAAAACCGAAAATTTTGGGTTTGCAATCGGGACCCCCGAAAAAACCCTCTAGTCTGCCTCAAAGAAGGAGTTGATCCTGTATCCCCTTGCCCTCTTTTTCCCTTCCCGTCCCCCCCTCCCCCCCCCCTCACACCCTAGTTAGTCCAGGGCCAGGCCAGATATCGGTACCACCGGGGGTGACTAAAAAACAAGGGTACAAATGTTTTAGAGTGACTGAAATCTTTAAAGATATAAACCCTTCCGCACGGGTAGCTTAGTCTTTTTTTTTTGATGCAATGGGGGTGCTCCCCCATAAAAAAGATTTTCGCGTGACGCTCGGGGTTTTCCTCTTTTTTTTAAAATAAATCACCGATCGTTGCGAAAATTTTGGGGACACCTATGTAAAATTTGATTCCTACCAAGTTGTTCGTAGGTATTTTTAAAAAAATTTCCTCATATTTTGGGATTTACCCCCAAAAAAATTTAAATTTTGGTATTTTCCCATAAACGGGAAAAAAACCCAAAATTGGGAGAAATTGAAAAATATTTCAAACAGCTCTTGTAGCAATTGATTCTCTACAAGAGTTTTCCGATGTATTTTTCAAGTTTCCCCATATTTAGGGGGTTTATTTCATTTTGGTGTTTTTTGTGATATTTTGGGGAAAATTTTTAGGGAAGGACAAACAATGTAAAAATGGTTTCCATGTAAAGGTTTGTTTTGTTTGTTCATGAAAATTTTATGGGATATTTTTTTTTCCCTGTGTGCTGACTGTCGCGGCATGATCAACCATCAGCGGGGGAGAGAGCACGGATCGCTGTATCCCCTGCCTGATGATACGCGACTCGGGTTGTCACCCGGTTTGGACTCCGGGAACCATTGTCGGGCTGCAGAGATCAGGCAGCATATCCAGTCCTGGAAGCACCCAAAGGGCCTTGAAAAAAGGAGGAATACCACACATACATTACACCGTAAATGTCGTAGTCTCTTTACAATGAAAAGTCACGGATTCTATCCTTCCAGGTGTCAAGAAAACAAAAGCGTCCCCCCAGGGGGAGGGCATAAAGGGACCCCTAGTATCAGGGTGTATCCAAAGTTGTCTCTTCTGCGAAATCAACAAGTACATGAAGCAGAAAAGAAAAGGGACCCCTCACCAGTGTGTTAGCAAAGGCAGATGAGAAATCCGCAACAGCAAAAAGGAAACCCAAAAACCAAAAACCCTTTGGGTTTTCTTAGCAAGACCTTTTTTTGCTGCGAGGGTCACTACCACAATCGTGCTACAAACTCTTCACAAAAATGATTCCCCAGCGGCCCGCCAGGTCTGGTGCGGTAAAAATCGGAAGAAAGCAGGGAGCACGCTACGAAAGGCTGAGATAGAAGCCCTCGGGAAACTCTTCTTGTTTAAGGATGATTATTCCCCAACCCAGAGGTCTGCTATGATAAACCCTCACTCTAGTTGAGAATCCTGATGTCCCGTGGTTTACCAACTGAAACCAGCGACAAAAAAACGTTCGCCGAAAGATTGAACCGATTTTGGGGAATCACTACGCTTTGTCCCAGATGAGAAAGGAAAACTTCTAACTATCCACGCAGCCTCTCCAAAGGCGCCCTTTCCCGACACCCAAATGACAAAAGAAACTGAAGAAGCAAGAGCCTACTCTGAAGATATTTAACCCAAAAAAGGAATGCACTGAGGATGAGATCAAAACAAAATTGAGTCGCCTGGGCCCCCCGATCGATCAAATGTTATTCCGCAGATTTTACTAAAATTTCCCCACACCCTCTGCAAAGTGTGAGTGTCCAAAATCCCCCTGAAGAGCTAACGTCTTGGGCCCCAAACCTTCGGCATGACTTGGTCTTTGCGTTACCAGTGGCAACAAAGCCACCCAGCACGTATGCTGTCCATGCTGTAAAAAGTTTGACGGAAACCGAAATGATCCAACTCTGAAACGTCTTGGCCACTGTGTGTCCTACTCAATTTTGGGGATCGTACAGCCCTTTTTACCAGGCTGGAATTTCAAAGGATGACATTTTCCACTGCCGCAAACATCTACCCCGGGTTTTTCACAAACCCTGCCTGGGATAAAATCGACCGACTTGAAAAACCTAAGTGGAGCAGGTACTTTTCCCCAGATCCAAAGGCATTGTTCCGTTCCAGGTTGCAGGCCTTTTGCCAGAGAAGGTCCTGCCGGAAATTTCCAATCCCCAAAATAAAAAGCATCACTCTGCCCCCCAATTCTGCCAATATACAAAGTTGGCGGCGGGGAGGGCCCCCCAATTGAATGCGTTTGCGACACTACCAAGAGGTCCGATTCAAAAACCAAGAACCTTCTGGCTTCTTCTCGAAAGTCAGACCATGGGAACATCCTCGCTTGGACTGGGGTTTAACATCAAATCCCAGAGACATTTCAGTGGTCCAACACTGTAAACTACCCGCCCACTATCAAATTTCCCCCCCCCAAAAGAAATGTCCACCTTAAAGAAATTCTTGGAGCAAACGCATGCCTCATGCAGTCCCCCTTTCAGCTTAAAAGATTGTGTGCGTGTTTGATCAACACTCTATGCCAAAACTGCCGAGGTTCTCTGGAAACAAAGAAGTTCAAACTTATCTCAGGATGGGCGTCTTCCCACAAACTGCAATCTCCCTCCCCAAGGGAAAAGGGTTTTAGGATGCAGGTCTTAAGATCTTTGGGTGGAATCAGGTTCATCGCAAAGGATCATTCAGGGTGATGGACGGGCCGGGGGTACAACAAGCAGGAGATGCCAAGCCGTGTATGAAGCACTGATAAGGGTTGCAGGAAGGCTTCCTTCCATGGCTAGAAAAAACCATTCAGGGGCATACACCCTGGATGGGAAAACGAAGAACATCAACACTTCCCCCGCAATGTGTCCGGGAAACCTTTTAAAGGGTGTGGAAGTGAAACAGCACACTATCCTGAACTCTTCCAAGTTTATCTTAGACCTAAAAATTAAAAAACCTCCAGCTTCTGGATGTCATACCTGACATGGTTGAGATCATGCTGGCCTGGTTCGAGCCTCCCGAGAAGGGAACTGGGTGCTTCACCCAGGAGCAAACCGACAGATATACCCGGTGTTTTCCTTGCAAGGTGAAAATATCCCGTTCCTGACCCCTACTATGCCATATGTCTCGACTGCCCATTGAAACCCAGAGGTCCGAACACTTATGCAAGGTGGGTTTTCGGTCCAATCGGTGCAAGAATCCCTTTACGGATTCCTGTGGGCCAGACCTCGAAGAACGATCAACAAGAAACCCCCGCACCAGGGGGACAAAAGGGTTCAGCTAAAGGGGGGAGCCGTCGCCTATACCTGACATAGTACGAGCAAATACTTAGGCAGCTCAGGGCCAGGGGGAGTAGGCCAAAAGTATACTGACTTCACCATCCAGCCCAGATGCCCCGTTAAAGAGATGAGGCCCATGTCCTCTTTTTGTTCAAAATGATGGAGACCAGCTGGGTTTAAACCCCCTTTAACCCCAGAGCAAGGGATCTTGTCAGTTTGTCAAATGCGCTAAGCACCCCCAGAAGTTGCCAAAAACCTTCTGGGGGCCCACAGAATAGAGAGGATGCATATCAAACCTTCAAGGAAGAGCGCCTGGAGCCCGATACGCCAACTATCAGTTTCAGACACGAGACGAGAGAAAATGAGAAAGTTCACTAACTCAAATGAAACCCCGCTCACAAGGCCTGCCAAGGAGGGTTCTTGAAGGGTGACAGGGAAACCCCTTTTGGGGCCCAAAGATCCTTGTTGCGAGAACGAAAGCTCAAATGAGTGTGTCTTGGGTCACCCCTGGGCCTTTTTCCCTGGGGACTTGCCAACGGTGATGGTCTCTCCGCAAGACCAACAACTGCCCTAGCAAGGGGGTTTTGGAGAGGAAAGTTTCCCTGCAAAGGGGTCCCCGACCCTTGCTACCTAATTGATGGGGTGAGCCTGGTCCGAACTGAAGGGAAAAGAAAAAACCTTTTTCACACTTGCAGGCACAGCCTGGTCCGTTTTTCCATGAGGGTCTAAGAGCACGCTTGATGTTTTGGGTTTGCGTCTACAAAAGGGGAAAATCCAAACAAAAATCGAACGAGCCAACAGAATGCAGGCCAGGGATCCATTTAAAAAACTTTTAACCTGGGGACAACACCGCAGTGGGAAAAAGTTACTCGTAGTTCCTCCAAAAAGGCAAGTCTCATCAAGTTCCCGGTAGAAGAATGGAAAAACCAAGCACAGGGAGAAGCTCGAGGGCAAGGAGCTGTATGTCACAGTGAGCACTCTGCTTAAAAATCACCAAAAAGCAGTGGGAAAGGGTCCGAAAATTAAATCAAATCAAGAAAAGCGACACACGCCCCCTTCTCCTGCACTTCATGCAGCAAAAACTGGGGAAAATCTGCATCATCCGGGGGGATAAGACTCTGGTCCTGTGTCTGGGGAAAGTGCCACAAAACCCATCCCCCCTGTTCCCGAAATTGCGGGAACAAGAACCGAACAAAATTCTGGGTTCCCCCCACACTGAGCCGTACACTGGGAGGGAGCGGTTTTTTTCATTATTGTATGCATGCCTTTACAGGGGTGTACCGTCTTTCTTGCTGCCGGGGAAGATACGACACTCAAGCGGTGAAATGGGCAGACAACCAGGGGCTTTCCACAACTTGGGGGCTCTGGGAAAAGTCTCCTGACTCTTTGAGAAGCTACGGAAAACCCTCCACATGTCCTCCATCTAACCCCCACAACTGAGGTGAACAAACTTCGGATAGCTGTTCTTGCGAGACGTGGAGAGGTGGGCAGTCCTCCCCCCCCTTGTGGGCTGCCCCTTCATGCATGCCAAATGCAAACTACCAGGCTGCGACGGAGGAGAATCTGCAACCCCATTTTTTTCGCCCAAAAGACGCGGCGGATACAGATAGGACGGGGAAGCTTCTGTCAAATGGATCGAGGCTCACCACCCAATGCTGTTTATGCACACTGTCCGCAAGTGTGTGCGGGCTGCGAACTCCCTAAGGCACTTCCTCAGCAATGGGCCCGAATTACGGACATGTCAGGGTTTCGACTGCCAAACAAAGGGTTTGAAGAAAAGGGCCCGGGAGCACAACAGTCAATTCCGATCTGACGTAGATGATATTGAGGAGGTTAAATTGGGCCCTAATATAAGTACAAACCCATGGCATGCTTAGGTGTTTTAAAGGCTTGTTTAATGTACAATTACTATATTCATTTTAGGACATTTAGGCATTTCCTGCCCCAAATTTGACATTTCAAAAAATTCTGAATTTTCGGGAGGGTGTGTCTTTTGAAATGATAAAGCCATTAAACTACCCGGGTTTTCAAGGCTATCTACAAACTAAACTAAGACTGTGCAAGCTAAAAACCAAGGAATTGCCCCCCGGGGGTACCGATATCCCAAAATTCGGGTTTGGCTCTGGGCTAAGTACCTGTTCATCGCTTCCCCCACCCTTGTTGTGCAACACAAAATACACAAAACTTATCTTCCTTTAGTTAGCTGGTTTTTTCGATCGTGTATAAAAAAATAAAACAATGTTGAAAAAATATTGAAAAGAAAATGTGTTGTGTTTGTGTGTGTGGTGTGTGTGTGTTTTGTGTGTGTTTGTGTTTTTTTGTCTGTGTTTTGTGGAGCGGGGATTCTTTTTTCCCCCTTTAATTTGAGCCTATAGTCCTCAGGGAATACATCTACGGGCCGGATGGTAGGCTCTGGGGTTCACTTAAGGCTTTTGGTTTTGGGCCCCCGCCATGGGGGGGCGCGGGATGTTTTATATGGCGCCCGTGATTAAGCCTCATGTGCCTCCCTGGTCCTGGCCTTTTAAGGTAAAGTTAATGGTACAGGTGACTATCTTAGGCCCCTAATCAGTGCTATTCAAAACCCGGGGGGAGGGCCCCCCTAAAGTAAAAGGGGGGGCGAAACTTTATGAGGGTGGCGGCTGTCTTGGGGAAAAACTTTGAAACTGGGGGGGGGGGCACTAGTAGAGCCAAACCCCCGCCCCGAATTTTAAAAAAGTATATATACATATATATATTATATATATATATTTATTAATTATATAAAATATAAAAATATATATATAATGCACTCGTAGAGCGCATACCTCCGGGGGCCGAATCTTTTCAATTTGGTTGCCAGGAACAGTTGTCAAAAGAATTCATCCAAAATTAATCATTCTTCCTTTTGCCAAATAGACTTGGGATACCGATTTATCAAAAACTATTCGTAAAATTTTCCCAAAAATCCTGTACACAACAACAGAAAAGCAACAACAGATGGGGTGAAAACATAAACCCCCAACTTTTTTTTTGGCGGAGGGAACAATCTGCCAAAGTCCGACCTGAAAATTTTTCTCTCGCGCAGGGCTCAAGCGAGTCCACAGTAAGGGAGAAGCACCATTTTCATGTTTCCTATGTTCTTCAAAATCTAAGGTTACTAAGGGATTTAAAAAAATTTTTGGATACGCAAAAAAAAAATCTTTCATCTACGCCATCCATCACCGAATAAAGTATGTGGTGTTGTGACGTGGAGAATGAGGAATAGGAAGGAAGAGAATGATAAATAAGGGTAATAGAAGGAGAGAACGGAAGTAGGAAGAGAGAGAGTCCCTTAATACGGGGGTGGACGAGAAGAGAGTCATAAGTTGTGCTTACACCACACTTCCTTATCTACCAGAGAGGGGAGATATTGCTGAACCGAGGTAGATGAGCGTCCACGTGAGGGAGAGAGTGAGAAGTGAGAGAGAGTGAGAAGTGAGGGAAGTGGAGAGAAGGTGAGGGAGAGTGAAGAAGTGAAGGAGAGAGAAGGCGAGGAGAAGAAGAAGAGTGGCTGAACCTCCACTCCCTCCCCTTCACGCACTCACCTCACCCCACATGAAATGACTGTCGCACCTGATACCCTTTGGTCTGTACCTCCCACACACGCCTTGCCTCTCCCTGAACGAGAGGACAGAGGAGAGATTCCTCCCTGGCTTTGTGTGTGTGGGCGACGTGCTTCGCTACGCGCTGTGATAAGTGACTACGAGACAAATAAATAGGTCAAAGTGCAAGCGAGCGAGATACGTGGTATTCCTTCCAGGTACAATCGCTCAGGATGTGGACTGAGACCCTCACTCTGCCGCTTCACCCCCGCCACGCCCTAACCTGCGCCCGCCACTCCGTTTGTCCCACTGGCAGGTGGCTTCTCAACTCTACGCTGCTACGGACGCCCTACTACTAGAGCACCTGCACCTGGGGCCTTGCCCTGTGGCCTTCCCTGGGCCCCTGAGATGACGGGGCCACGGCGGGCAAGCCAGGAGCGCTCCGCTTTGCCCCACGGGGCGGGAAGTGCAACTATACGAGGCCCATGAACGTCCCTGCAACACAAACCCGCCCCTGTGTCTTTTTCTCCTGGGCCCCAGGGACCACGAGGCTACGAACGGGGCCACCAAGGGACGCTCCGCGTTTGCCCCAGGCGGGCGTAAGTGCAAACTAGACGATGCCGCGACGTCCCTACGACACTACTTGCTCCTGTGGTTCCCTTTCAGGGCCCTCGGGGGACCACTGGGCATTGGGGCGAGACACTAGCGGCGGGCCTAAGGGGCGGAGGTGAAACTCTGAACGCTGCTGACGACGTCCCTACTAGACACGCTGCTACGGCGCCCTGCGAGACACAGTGCACCTGAGGCTTCCCCGGGTTCCCCCTGGGACCCCTGGGCATTGGCGAGACACACGCCCAGCAGGGTTTGAGGGGACCCCTTGGTACCACATCACAGGTCTTCCCAGATGCTACGCCAGGCAGATGGTGATGTATTCATATGATTGAACAGTGCCATGACAGGGGGCGGGGCGATTAAGGTGCCCCCAGGGAAATCTGTAGCAAGTCCGGGACCTCGGGGGATCAGGGAGGGTCGCCCCCCCTGGCAAAACCGGGGCGTTTACCAGCCTGGGGAGCCAAGCTTCCCCTATCTCCGACGTTACGGGCACTGCCCCGTGTACCTCGGTACCAAGGAGATATGCCCAACCCGGCACCTTCAGGTAGGGGTGCCGGGGTTAGTTGTCATTGCCACGTCAGCGGCCAATTGGATAGAACCGTAGCGGGTTCGGGGACCGCTAAACAGAAGCTTCAACAGTTGAACCCCCGTGCACTACTCCCCCTTCGAGAGTCGTGGGGCTTAACAGTGATGAATGAGAAACACTCGAAATTAGAGGCGTTGTTTGTGTGTAAAAAGCTTGGTCAGCTTCGTACCTCAATGAAATGATGACTGCAGTTAAGTTCTTTTGTTCAAAATCATGTATAAACGGCCTAATAATGATGACTTTATCTGATAATGAATTATAAGCACTTTTGCTTTGAGCGTTAACTTCCCTCACGCAGCTTCTCCGCGTTTGAAATCACTCATAGTCCAGTCAATCTAGCTGATTTTTTGGCAGAACCTCAAACAAATTGCTAACAAAGGTTTTTAACTTGGATATTGGGCATGAATAACCTCTCTTTCGGATAAAAAAAAGTTTACCAAAATTAACCTTGCCGAAAGGGGTCAACGGCCGCCATCTGTAAAATCCAACGGGAAGATCTCCGACCCGCCGCACAAACGGTTTTTTCCCCCCTCTTATCCATAATAATTAAGCTAGGTCAATAATTTTTTACACCAAATGCATGACTATGTACTGCCATTACCAACAATTTCATAAAAATTGGTACAATAGTTTTTGTGCAAAAAAATTAAAACCGATAAAGGGGTCAAGGGCCCCGCCATCATTTGGCAAGGCACTCTACCCAGCTTTATTTCCTTTAATCCTCATCTCTGTATTTCCTTTAATATTTTCTCCATTTTCTGTCCACTCTCTTTTTCTTATATTTCTGCTGTGAAATAGTCTTTCAGACAAAAAAGCGTTCAACTTCATTACTCACTCATTATTTTGGCATGATTACTAAAACATAACACAGGGATCCCAGGCAAACTAATGACAGTTGACTGAGGTATTTTCTCATATTATATATAATAAATATTTAATATAAAAAATAATATAGAATATAGTATAATATAGGTATATAATATAATCATGTCAATTGTAACAATATGAGGATGATCAACCCAACACTGATGCAGAAGAGTCATTTCCTCAAAATGAAGACCTAAAGGAAGCTCAGGGGCTATTGAAAGGTCTCCTTGATGGGACGAGACATTGGATAATGTTCTGTCATCAGAGTCTGTGACCAGGTTTGACAAGAGAATCAACCATGTGAAGGATGCGATGGCTGACCAGCAAACAGCAAAATTGTGGATTCAATACCTTGATATGGTGAAGATCCTGCAATTGTTTATCAAGGCAGAGCGCACCGGGAACTGGGAATTGCACCTTGACGCTGTAAGGAAAATGCTGCCAATATTGGGCTGCAGCAGGACACATCCTATATGCAAAGTCGGCCTACTTGTACTTGCAGCAAATGGAGGGGCTGCCGACAAGCCATCCTGAAGTGTACCAGAAATTTTCTGAAGGATTCCATGTGATTAGACGAGTGATCGCTACTGGGCTGGCTTGTCGACGGATCTGGTTATTGAGCAGGTGCTAATGAGAAGCATGAAGACGTCTGGAGGTCTTACTCATGGCAGAGGAATGGACAAAAATTCAACGATTATTTGGACGCTATCACTGCCAGCGTGTGCTGAATCAAGTTTCCAATGCAAGAACTAGCAGGCATTCGTTATGGCACTAGTGACCAGCACAGGAGGCTACTTCAGCAAGAAAAAGAGCGAGATGTGAGGGATACATGGAAGCTCGTTGCGTTTCTCAGACATATGACCCTTTCAACGGAAGATCCGTCCATTCACACCCATTTCAAGTGGAGTAAACTGGAGACAAAAAGGTGAATGTGGACAAAGCAAACTCCATAGGAGAGACAATCATAGCTTCAATGGTTGGAAAAATGTCTACGAGTACACTTTTAAAAGAAAGGATCAGGCATTACACTTGGGTAAAAATTTTTCCCCTCAGCAAAGATGAAGCAGTTGAGACTGATCCACAACTCCTATTCCAGAGACTGTGTGTGCTATCTACCAATGAACCCTCAACTCAGCAGCAGCAAGAACATTTCCAGTATGAGCTTTGTGGTTACCCACCTGCACTTTTAATCTTTTCGGACGCCGCGAGAGGCAAAGAAACCGGCTTTGGCAGACGCAATATGGGAACTGACTTCCCTGTACAATCAGGTCCACAGTCTTTAGATCCAAGTATCTCTTAGAAAGGTGGAGCACTACTTCAACGCCTCCCATGGGCAAAAAGGTCACACATTTTATGAGATCTGTGCCCGATACCGCAGATATGTCACAAATAGATATGGAAAAGCATGCATTGTCTTTGATGGATATGAAAGTGGTCCATCTTAAAGACGCGACTCACCGACGCCGAGCAGGGGGCTCTGTTGGTGTTAAGGTGTTACTGACCCCTAAAATGGTGTTCAAATTAAAAAAGGATGTTTTTCCTAGCTAATCAAGAAAACAAACAATTGTTCATCAACTTGCTGGGAAAAGAGTTTGGAGGAAGCAGGTTGTAAAAATAGTCCATGCATCTGGAGACGCTGACGTATTGATTGTGAAGACTGCTCTAGAAAATGGCACAGGACAGAGAAAAAACCATTTTGATAGCAGATGACACTGACCTATTGGTCCCCTTTTATGTTATCATGCCAATAGAGATGACGGTTACAATATCTACTTCACGCCACAACCAAAGGCTAGTGCAAAAAGTGTGAAAGTCTGGAACATCAAAGAGATGAGGAAAAACTTTGGGAGATGTGTTTGTTCCAACATTCTTTTCATCCCTGCCTACTGGGTTGTGATTGTACATCCAGTGTTCATGGGAAATTTGGGGAAAGGGAGCGTCCCCCTTTGAAAGGTGATGAACAATAGAAACTTCCCTCAAACTGGCAGAAGTGTTTGGCAAGGATAGCAGTTCAGAAGAGGTTTTGAAGCTGGGAGAAGGCTTTAGTGGCCTGTACAATGGGTAATGATGGGGAAAACATCAATCATCTCCGACTGAGGCGCTCTAAGGAAAAGGTTGTAAAAAGCTCAAAGTATGTTGAGGCCAAATCATTGCCCCCAACAAGAGCAGCTACGAAATTTTCCCCAGCCTTCGAGTTTTCTTCCAAATTCAGGAATGGAAAGGTAGAAACCAGCTAAAACCTGACGAGTGGGGATGGAAACTTTCAGATGGTAATTACAACCAATCATGACGAATTGCCAGCTGGTCCTGTAAATTTGTTGGCTATAATTAGGTGTAACTGTACTTCAGGGTGTAGTACAGCAAGATGCGGGTTGCAGGAAACATGGCATTCACTGTTCAAACTTGTGTGGTGATTGCAAAGGCCTCCACTGCACCAACTCACCACAGCCAATCTTGATGATGATGAAATTAAACCCGTGACTAGTTCTTGACAAGAAATGTTCTTTGGTCCGTTCATGACCTTGTTTCTGTGGTGGTTATGCAAGGGCCTTGCCCCAGCATTCGACCAACTGACCATTCCATTATTGTAAGTTTGTAATTATTTTGGACCTATTTTTTTTTGAAATGTCAGGAATTAATGTGAAAATTGTTGCCTTGAAAAAGGCTACTTAGTCTGTTTTTTTACCCTTTTATACCATATTTGTATAAGAAATAAAAAAAAAGCATGAAAACAATGGCAGGGTAGTCATTTTCTGGTGTAGTTTATTGTTAAGCATATAGCTACCTATCATTACAATTTAAAAAACCAAGAAAATGTCAAGCTGGCTTGGGGTGGGCCCTGTGTGGGTTTTCATGCAAAAAAAATTTTTTTATTTCTAATTTTTATCGGTTTTAATTTGTTTTTCAAAAAAAACTACTGTACCAATTTTGATGAAAAATTGTATGGTAATGGCAGTACATAGTCATGCATTTTGGGGTAAAAAAATTATTGACCTAGCTTAATTATTTTGGATAAGAGGAGGAAAAAACCGTTTGTGGCGGCGGGTCGGAGATCTTCCCCGTTGGATTTTACAGATGGCGGCCGTTGACCCCTTTCGGCAAGGTTAATTCTGGTAAACTTTTTTTTATCCGAAAGAGAGGTTATTCATGCCCAATATCCAAGTTAAAAACCTTTGTTAGCAATTTGTTTGAGGTTCAGCCACATTTTGACTAGACTATCAGTCCCTGACTGACGGTCGGTGTGGCGGGATGTCACACTCTCTACGTCACGTCACGGCTCTACACACTGTGACACACTCACGACACACTCTGCATGACAGAAGTGTCTTACCTTCAAGAGCATAGCATGAGATTCGTGAGAATGTGATCAGTATTGACTCAGAGCTGGGCACTAAATACATTGAATGTATCTAAATACTAAATACTAAATACATGGGAGAAATGTATTTAAATACCAAATACTAAATACATTTTACGAATGTATTTAAATACTAAATACTAAATACATTAATTGTTTTTAAATACATTTGTAAATACATTTTAAATACACAAATTTTAATACCATGAATTAAATCATCAAGTTTCGAAAGTATTCACTTATTTAATTATAATATCTCCAGAGGCACAAAATTATGAATCTAAATTTCCACTCTTTTCTTCTATTTGCAATATAAGTGAGCATTCCTTTGAGAATTCTATAAACCATCTACGACACTATGGAATCCACTCCGTGACATAATGTTCGCGTTGCATTATTATCATAAAAGTTTGCACACACTTTCAACAATATGAAATTCTTGGAGGTAAATACAGTAGTATATACATGGCTGGAAGAAGCATATAGCTACCTATCATTACAATTTAAAACACCGAATACTAGTGACTGATGAGAATCCCAGACACGCTAACGGTGTTTATCAGACAGCAGGACAGGAATTGAACTTGTCGTTAGACCTCTACCCGCCTGTCCCGCGGCTCCCGCCAGCCCGTCGCCACCCACCACCCATGCACCATCTCCCTCCTCCCCATTCCCCATTATCCTTGCTGCGGTAGATGCTATAGATCTGAATATGATAAGTAATTAGCACAGAGATTTTGTTCTCTAGTCATTTTGTCAAAGGCAAATAAAATGTGCATTTTCAGCTCACCTGACTATTTAACTTAATCTACATATCTCCAGAAATGTCTGAAAAAAAAACTGGATTTCCTTAGATTTTGCATTTCCTTAGAAATTTCCTTCTCAGGCCTAAATTTCCTAAATATAAGGAAATTTCCTTGGCAGTGGCAACCCTGGTTCACTGTAACATCAGGATTGCCAGATAGTGGGGCGGGTTTATGGCCAAATTAACTGATAAAAAAGTATTTACATTTTTATATTATGAGTATTTAAATACAATTTATATAAACTCATAAAAGTATTTAAATACTGTATTTAAATACATGACAACCAATGTATTTATAAATACATTTCTAAATACACAGAAATGTATTTAAACTGTATGTAAAATGTATGTAAACTGCCCCGCTCTGAGTATTGTGTACTCTTGTGAGAGAGAGAGAGAGAGCGAGAGAGGAGAGAGAAGAGAAGGAGAGAGGAGAAGAGAGGAGAGAGAGAGAGGTGAGAGAGAGGAAGAGATGAGAGAGAGGAGAGAGAGAGAAGAGAGAGAGAGAGAGAGGAGAGAGAGAGAGAGGAGAGAGGAGGAGGAGAGAGAGAGAGAGAGAAGAGGAGAGAGAGAAGAGAAGAGAGAGAGAGAGAGAGAGAGGAGAGAGAGAGAGAGAGAGAGAGAGAGAGAGAGAGAGAAGAGAGGGAGAGAGAGAGAGGAGAGAGAGAGAGAGAGAGGAGAGAGAGAAGAGAGAGAGAGGGAGAGAGGAAGAGAGAGAGAGAGGAGGAAGAGAGAGAGAGAGGAGGAAGAAGGGAGGAAGAGAGAGAGAGGAGGAGGAAGAAGGAAGGAAGAGAGAGAGAAGGAAGAAGGGAAGAGAGAGACAGTGACTTAGAGTTGTCATGTTGGGACACACACACACACACACACACAAACACACACACACACACACACACATCAATCTCTCCTTTGCTATTATCTCTTCATCTCACTGTCTCTCACAACGTAATACCTTGTCTCTTCTAGCAGTAATCCTTCCCTTAGTTATATAATATGTCCATACTGTCTATATATGTCCTATAACACGTAATAATACCGTCAATACTACGCTATGTGGCAAGGCGGTGGTGTGGCTGGGTGGCTTCTACTTCTAACTACTACTACTACTAAGCAACTACTACTACTAGTACTACTACTACACTACTACTACAACTACTATTACCACTATTACCACCACTACTATACTACTACTACTACTAAGCAACTACTGATTCTTAAGCATCTATCTGCTCACAATCTTCTATTTGATCGTCAGTACGGTTTCCGTAAAGGACGATCACTGCGATCTCTAGCTTTCCTAACTGAATCTTGGTCATCCTCCTTAGGGGTTTCGGTGAAATTTTTGCTGTTGCCCTTGATTTATCAAAAGTTTTTGATAGAGTCGGCACAATCTTTAATTTCCAAACTACCCTCATTGGGTTTCTATCCTTCTCTCTGTACCTTTTTTTTAAGTTTCCTTTAAAACCCGTTCTATTGCAGTACTGTAGAGGACATTGTTCTTCTCCTAAAAAACTATCAATAGGGTGTTCCCCCGGGTTTGTCCATCACCCACTTTTTTTTATTTTTCTTAATGATCTTCAAGTCTAACTCCAAAAACCCATCCACCCCCCTAGGATAAATTTACCCTGCATTTTTCAATGCGTTTATTGACGTCCAAAACCCAAAAGGAACTAAATGATTTCCCGGGGAGATGCCACCCAGCGCCGAATTTTTGATCTTTTTATTATTTCTGTTGGGGGCCAAAGCAAACCTTGTTTTGTTAAATGCCTCAAAAACCCAATTTCTTCACCTATCTACTCGACAAAACCTACAGATAAACTATCCCCTCTTCTAATGACACTCAACTGTCCCCCTTCTACAATGAACATTCTAGGACTATCCTTTACTAAAAACCCTGAACTGGAAATCTCAATCTCATCTCTTGCTAAAACAGCTTCTAAGAAGTTAGGTGTGCTGTGGCGTCTGCGTCCTTTTTTTTCTCCCTCCCAATTGCTTGCTCTCTACAGGGGCCTTATTCCGCCCATGTAGGAGTATGTCTCACATGTTTGGGGAGGATCCACTCATACAGCTCTCCAAAAACAGGGTTGAGTCAAAAACTTTTCGTCTCATCAACTCCTCCCCTCTGACTGACTGTTCTGCAATCTTTAAATCACCGCCCCCAATGTTGCTTCTCTTGCTCTCTTCTACCGTTATTTTCATGCTCACTGCTCTTCTGACTTGCTAACTGCATGCCTCCCTCACTCCCGCGACCTCGCTGCACAAGACTTTCATTCATTCCCATCCCTATTCTGTCCATCTTCCTAATGCAAGAGTTAATCAGTCTCTTTACTTTCACCCCTTTCACTAGTAAACTCTGGAACTTTCCTGTTTCTATTTTTTCCACTTTCCTATGCCTTAAATTTTTTCCAAAAGAAGAGTAACAAGACACCTCCCGAACTAAATTGGCCTACCCATTTGATTTGATTTTATTCTTCTTACGTCTTCTTATAGGGACTTTGGGAGCTAAGCGACTTTGTGTTACCCATTTTGTTTGTGCCCCTTGGGGCCCGTTCCCCTGTTATGTAAAAAAAAAAAAAAAAAAAAAAAAAACATCGTACGGATAGGTCAATTATGTACAATCGATTATTATCGTACAGTTTTACAACCCTGGGGACATGTTCCAACGTTCTAACGCGTCTCTAAGGTCATCTTTGCACTTAGGGTTGATCTTGGAACGTTCGTAATGCGTTTAGAAATTTTATCAAAACGATCTTTTTTCCCAACATCCCTTTCCCCCTATTGTTCGTTGTTCCACCCTAGGCTAAAGTTGCTGAAACCACTCGCACACTGTTCTAGGGGTCGCATGATGAAGTTTTTTTATTACAAGCCCTAAAAGTTAGGTTTTTAGTTGTTTTTTTCGTTGAGTTCCCCCTGTGGGGAGTCACCTTTTCGTGGTGGCGGGTCTTGAACGTGGCGACGGCGCCACCTCCGCTGGCGGCCGCCTGCCATTTTTTTGGGGGGGGGTCCCCCCCCCCCCCGGGGGGGGGGCCCCGGGGGGCCGCCCCCCCCCCCCCCTTTGGGGAACCCAAACCCCCCCCTCCCCCTTTTTTCTTTCCCCCCCCCCCTGGGGGTGGGATTCCCGTTTTTCCCCCCCGGGGCCTCCCCCTCCCTTTTTATGAAAAACAATGGTCATCGGGGGGCTTGGGCTCATTTTCTGGTGTTTAGTTTATTGTTAACATATAGGCTGTGCTTACGTCCTTAAGCATGGTGACGCTATTTAAAACAACCAAGAGAATGTCCACGTGGCTTGTGGGTGGGCCCTTGTTTGTGGTGTTTCTGCAAGGTCGAATATTTTGTGTTTATTTCTAAATTTATCGGATTTTAATTTTGTTTGCACAAAAACTCCTGTAATCCATTTTTGATGAAACAATTGTATGGTAAATGGCAGTAACATAGTCATTGGGCATTTGGTGTACAAAAAATTATTGACCTAGCTTAATTATTATGGATAATGAGGAGGGAAAAAACCGTTTTGTGCGGCTGGTTCGGAGATCTTTTCCGTTGGATTTTACAGAATGCGGACGTCTGACCCTTTTCGGCTAAGGTTAATTACTTGTATCACTTTTTTTTATGTCCGACAGAGAGGTTATTCATGCCCATATCTAAGTTAAAAAACGTTGGTTTAGCAATTTGTTTGAGGTTTTCAGCACATTTGACTAGACTATTGGAGGACTGCGGAAGAAGCAGGGTCCGATTCCTCCGGTGCACTGCTAACCTAGACTGTGCTAAACACACTTCCAGTCATGTTCGTCTACCATAGGAAGGAGCCAACATCCAGATATATGAAGCTGGGATAGCTGCATCTGCCTTACTGCCCATCCAATTGTACTGAGGTCCGTCTTTTTGTTAAAATCTTAAGGACCGCAGTAACACAGCTTTCTTCTGGATGTGATGCTGGCGATGGTGGTTGCCGTGGTCTACCTGCACCTGTTTGAGGAGAAGGAAATGATGAAATAGGACTTGTAATGTGGGCAAAAGTTTACTACATTTATTTTGTGATGGTTTCTTTTCTTGATAATTTATAATTAGGTGTTTACCACTAGTACATGAATGTCTCTGATATTACAAACATTTGTGCAGATTGATTGTATGTGGGACTAACCCGATGCAAACTTTTTACTCAATGTACTTTATCAATTGTGACAAGCTCATATTTATTATATATATAGATGTGGATTAATATATAGTAGAAGTTGTATTATATATAGTATTTATATATATAGCGGTGGGAAAGAGGGGTAAGGAAGTATATTTGTTTTATATTCATATATAGATATATATATTATTATATATTTATAAGCCCCGGCTGTGGGGAGTCCCACCTTGTCGGTGGTGGAGGGGCTTGAAGCGTAGTCCGACGGTGCCAACCTACTCTGGCGGCCTTCCTGCCATGTGTTAGGTTTTCGGTGCGCCGTCGCCTCGGGTGGCGACCAAGCAGCTCCCCCTTCGTCACTGGGAGTTACTGAGCCGCTTCCGGGTGAAGTAAAGTCGGCCTTTATGCTTCCGTCTCCCCTTTCCTCCTTTCTTAGTGGTCGATTCTAGTGCCCGGTAACCCTTCTCTTTTAAACCGTCTCTACTCTCTTCTTCCGTTTATATTTGCACGCTCCGCTCGCCCAGCGGATGTTGGCTTGCGTGGCAGATCCTGTGATATTCCCCGACCGCCCCTCTAGCTGAAGTTGGGTCTCCCGCGGGGGCGGGTTGGTGAGATTCTGATGCGCATTCGTTGGGCAACTACGCTTCTTTGGTATGGGGTATGTTGGGTAAACGGAGGTCCGTGTGGCCTGGGGGAGCGCCGCTGGATCCTAATCGGCTGGTAACCATGTGGGTGGTCTTGGCTAGGCCAAGCTGAGTTGCCTGTTGGCACAACGCTTAACGTTCCCCCGCGGGCTGTGCCATCCGAGCACGTCAAGCAACCGAAGCTGGTATACGATTCACCCGTGCTTAGGACCCTGGAGCTGTTGGGTGGTGGTCCTTCCCCCAGACGGCATTCCCCTCTTGAGGGGCTCCGGGGTGGTTTGAGGGGCGTGGGGAGTGAATTAATTTTGTTTATGGAGGGCATGCCAATTAATTTACCCCGCCTGCCTCTCTCCCTGACTCCCGCTTGGTCCTCGATTCTCCTCTTGTGAATCCTCGCTCAGACCTTGCCACTCGGCGCTTTTCTTCCAGGCCTCACGTGGCACGAAGCGGGCAGCCGCCCCTTCCTCCTCAGCTCCCCGGTCTGCGGTCCCGCGCACGGGACGCAGACAGGATTGAGAGACGATCCTGCCCTCAGGGGCAGACTTCTAAAACGTTGGACACCTTGGCTTCTGTCCAACGTGTCCCAGGGCCGTTGTCTCACAGACTTTACTGATTTTTCAGGCTTTATGGTGTGTCGTTCGCCGCATCCGTCTTGTTTATTGTGATTGACAATGGAACAATCAAGATAGGTGATACTAATTTTGGCTGCGGCAGATGATTGCTTTCCTCTGCTTTGATAAGCCGACAAAGATGGAAATTGGAGCGGCATTACAGAGCCGAACTCGTTCGCTCTGTAAATGTTGAGACGGCCCTGATGACCTACATCCTCCAGCGGCAACTTTTTAGAAACTACTACATCTACTGCCCCTGTCCGCCATGAGGCCCTACCGCATCTTGGTACGTGGCGTATTAACAAGGAAAGTGGTGTGCAACTTTTCCTTGCGGCGCGGTACTTGGAAAAAGAAATTGGAATGATCCCGGAAGGCCTACTCTGAAACGTAATGGCAGGGAGTTCTATATCCGAGCCAAGGACTTACTCGGCGCGATGCTCGTTCCACATGCCCCAATTCGACCGAAGACAGCATTTGTGATACCATCCAAACCTCATCCAAAGTTTAATACCAGCAAGGGCGTATCTACAACTCGGACCTATCTTTGAGTGTTTCGGAGGCAGAAATACTCAAACAGAGTTCCCGGAAATATATGGTCAAAGCAACAGGTCTGAATAGGTCAAGGTGGAAGCAAAACATGAAATTATCACCTCTAGCGGATCAGTCCTCACCCGATTCCAACAGGATCGTGCCCAGTCTCCCTCAGGATAAAAACCTTTATCGACCGTCCTGATGCAGTGCTATGAGTGGCAAATACAAGGCCTTTGGGCACGGCCAAAAAAAATGTGTAAAGTCCCCTCCTCGCGTGTGGTCTGATGGCGTCAGCGTTGGTTGCCCAATGCCAACAAGCGACTGTACGTCAAGCTCTATACTGCTTCCACTGCCGTGCTGATCACGATCCCCCGTTCCCGTAACAATGTGGGTGACTTAGTAAATTAGAAGAAGACATCCTTTATTTGGTCCAACTCCACGATTTATCAGTCTTGGGAGCCGGGGGGGGGGTGACCCGAAGAGAACTTTCCCATAGACAAGCAAGTCGGTGGAGGAAGCAAACCTACGCATCTGCGCGGTGGTTATGCCTGCTTCTTCTAAGACGCCTTACTGTCGGCCTCCTGCGTTCCACCCCACCATCACATTCTCTTAACCTAACGCCATCCATCCAATGAACGAATAATTCTCGGCTACTGCAGTATTGATTCTGTGGAGTCTGCTGCTCCTCTCATAATGACCGTCCACCACCTCTTCGTGTAGTGCTGTCGCACAAAGAAAACGGTACAAAATGCACATAGTGAACTCCTCCCTCTAAGGGCTCCAAAAAGCCGAGTCCTAATACAATCTCGAGCTGACTCGTGCGATTTCCATGAGTCCTTATAGTCATGGCGTCCTCGCCGGCTAAAATATCAATTGCTGACAGAAGGTGATGGACGATGCGTACATGATACACCTACTTGATATGGTGTGGTGAGTACTGACGTGACTCCTATATCACTGCCCCCTGTTACCAACCCTGAAGCGTGTGCTAGCGACACAGCTCTACATCAAGCTGATGGGTGGGCGAAGGTGTCATACAACTTATGGACACACAAGCAGTTGATACCATGCTGATAAGCAATCTTCAAGACCCTCGTCGGGAGGTTATCAGTAACCTAGAAGTGGTAAATCAATCCGTCCGTAAATCGGCATCTTTGTGGACATACGGTATCTACTACTGCCGGCGGTCCTCGTATAGAGACCCCGATTTTCCCGCGATGTAACGCAAGCGCCAACCGACATCTGGATGTACAGAAATAGTTTTACCATTCTTCTACACCACAGAAAAAGATGCGGGGCTTTCAAATAGCGCAGCGTCGACAGCCGTAAGGCTTCTGCATCACTTACGCACGAAATAACATCTTCAATACCTCCAATTGAATATTCGTGGATTACGTGCAAATTGGGGAGAGAACTAGTCCTTTCATCACGAGTTTGGACACATAAATTATCTGTTTACAAAAACAAGTGATGGGCCGGGAAGGTGTCTCTGCCCGACATGTTTTATACCTGTCCACACACCACCTTCCACAGGTGGTGTGCTTTAGTGGTGGTTGTGGCCTTTACCCTCGTCGGGATGTCCCCTTAACTGTCATCCGCTGCAATCACGCCTGCAGAGCTGTAGCATGTCGTATCCAATCTGCACAAGACCTACACTGTCTGCTCAATATATATCTGCCAGTCCAAGTTGACTGACATCCTCTCCAAGATCTTGAGGATCTTATTCCGCCAGCTTCCCCCGTCATTTTTTCTCCTTGGAGACCATGAATGGGCGGCATTTTCTGTGGGGGGTAATTCCACCAGAAATCGTCGCAGGTGATCTCGTCGTAACTCTTATAGATGGGGCAACAACTTAAATATATTATAAACACGGTTAACCACAAATTTCCATATCTCTACGGGAACCATTGACTTGCTATTGGTACCCTATGCCTTGCAGTCCACAGGTCGCCCTCGCCCTTCTCATGGTAGTGGCCGCTTCTCTTCGGGGAAGTGACCATTCTATCCCATACTGCTTAAAGCAGGTGTCCTCGGCCCCCCTTCACGCCCCTGTGGGGAGTCACTTGAGTGGTGGCGGGCTTACTAGCGTGGTCAGACGGCGCCACCCTAACTCTGGCCGGCCTGCCTGCCATTGTTGGTGTTCGGTGGCCGTCGGCCTCGTGGACCAAGCGCTCCCCCTTCCTTCACTGGGAGGTTGCTTAGCCTTCCTGGTTGATTCGCCTTTATGCTTTCCTTCCCCCTTTCTCTCCTTTCTTAGGGGCGATTCTAGGCCCGGTGAGACCCCCTCTCTTCCGTCGTCACGCTATCTTCTTCCTTTTATACTTCACAGCTCCGGCTCCCCACGTGGTTAGCCGTGCTTGGCATCCTGTATATTTCCCCCACACGCCCCTCTATCTGGAAGTTGAGTCCAACGCGGGCGGGTTGCAGTTCCCTTCGGTGGGCAACACGCTTCTTTGGTAGGGGGGTTTTGGGGTAAGGACGGGAGGTCCTGTGGCCCCGCTGGATCATCGCCTGGTCTGGCTTGGCTAGTGGGCCAAGCGGAGGTTTGCTGTGGTGGGCACCCGGCATCGTTCCCCGCGGCTGCCACCTCACACCCTAGGCCACCGAAGCGTATCTTCCCGCTACCCCTGGAGCTGTTGGTTGAGGTCCTTCCCCAACAGACAGCTTTACCCCCTCGTTGGGCTCTCGTGGTGGGGTGGGGGGCGTTGGGAGGGTGGAAGTAGCTTTTGTTTATGTATCACAGCTAAAAATTTACCCCGGCCTGCCTCTTGCCTATTGTACGGTCCGCTTGTCCCTCGACATCTCCCATTGGATCCTTCTCACATTGCCCTCTTGCTTGACGCTTTTCCGATGCCCGACTTGTCACGAAGCGGGCAGTCCGCCCCTATCGCATCGGGCATCAGCTCCCCGTGCGGGGCGGTCCCCGCATCAAGGGGCGCAGACGGTATTGAGAGGAGACCTGGCCCCTCGGGGCGGGCATGCTAACGTGATGGAAAACACACTTGCTTCGTCCAACGTGTCCCAGGCCTTGTCATAGCAGGCATTACATTAATTTCAAGGCTTATAGTGTGTTCGCTCTGCATCGTCTTATTTATGATGCCAATGGAACAATCAAATAGGTGCAACATAATTTTGCTGCGGCGGATGATGCTTGCCTCTGCGTGATGAGGCAAGCCACAAAGCTGGCGGTGGGAGCGAGAACTTACAGAGCCGATACTCGTTCGCTGCTGTTAAATAGTTGAGACGGCCACTGATGACTACAGTTTGGCGTGGATAATCAGTGCCGCGCCTCCGAAAGGAATGTTACACGTAGACGGCACCATGTTTATAAAAAATAATGTCAGAATATTCAACACTTTACAATTGTCGTTTATATTTCGTTTGCGTGCCCCTTGCCTCGTGATGTACCCGTTTGAAGGCGGTACGTGATACAGCTGTCAGCAAGATTTTGAAGGAACTCGTGGCTTTAAATTCTTCCCCACACTTTCGATCTCCATTTTCAAAGCCTTGGGGGGTGTATGAGGTTTCAACGTGAGCGTAGTTTGGCCTTTAATGATGCCCAAAGATTTTATAATTGGTGCTAGGTATCGGGAGAATTACCTGGCCAGTCATCTATTCTCCCAATCTTGTAGTCATCAAGCCATGTATCACATCTAGAGCGTGTGGCAGGATGCTCCATCCTGTTGGAAAATCTGTGCCTGTGTTTTTTCAAAGCAGGCCTCCAGGTGGTCATTTAAAAGATCAAAATACACCACTTGTTAACAGTTGTGTTCTTTGGGAAAATAAACTAAGTTCCCAATACCATGAAAAGTAAAGAAAACCCCACACCATTAAACTGGGAGGGTGTTTGTGGTCTTCGTGTGTAGCAAGGCTCGGTGGGGTCTGAGCCGGAGCGACGGTAAAACTTTTGCTGGTCCCCCTCCACTCACACAAAATGTGTTTTCGTCACTCCACAGCACAGCCCCCCACTTGTCGAGAGGCCAATCTCTGTATTTCTTTGCAAAGTGAAGCCTTTTCTTCCTTTGGCGGTCATTTACAGTGGCTTATTCCGCGCCCGGTAACACCTGTAGCCAAGGCACGTTTCAAAGTTTCCTGTACAGTACGAAGCGACACATTACCAAGGAGAGTAT
>JACEEZ010009738.1:85000-89937 GCA_016584305.1 Chionoecetes opilio | reverse complement strand
CTCTCTCTCTCTTCTCTCTCTCTCTCTCTCCTCTCTCTCTCTCTCTCTCTATCTCTCTCTACTCTCTCTTCTCTCTCTCTCTCCTCTCTCTTCTCTTCCTCTCTCTCTCTCTCTCATTGATGGTTATGGTGTCACTTTCCTTTACGTGGTAATTAATAGTAACAGTGGTAGTTAGCGATGGCAATGGTGGTAGTTGTGGTAGTGGTGGTGGTGGTGGTGATGAAGATAGTGGTGGTGGTGATGGTGGTGGTGATAGAGGCACGGAAATGGTGTTGTGACATACTATAAGATGATTATACGTGTTAAGAGAGAGAGAGAGAGAGAGGAGAGAAGAGAGAGAGAGAGAGAGAGAGAGAGAGAGAGAGAGAGAGAGAAAGGTTTGCTTTCCCTCTCCCCCCAAAGAAGTTATAGACCCTTAACATAGCAGAACACACACACATACACACACACACAGTTTTATATATCCGTTTAGCGACTCAATAAAACGTTACTGACTAGCCTGAATCGTATATATAACGGAGACCTAGTTAGCTTTATAAGGCTGTTAAAAGAGAGGGGGCCTTCATCTCCCTCTCTCTCTCTCTCTCTCTCTCTCTCTCTCTCTCTCTCTCTCTCTCTCTCTCTCTCTCTCTCTCTCTCTCTCTGTCTCTTCTCTCTCTCGCGATGGAAAATTGGATACTGAGGAAAATACAGTGGGCAAAAGAAAGGGAATGGAAAGAGAGGAGATAATGTAGGAGATAAAGTGTAATAGAGGAGGATTGGAGATGTTGGAAGAGGGAAAAGTATGCTAGAGTGATAATGAAGGAAGAGAAGAATAAGAAGGAGGGAATAAGTAGATTAATGGGAAGAGGATAGAAGGAAGGAAGTGAAGTATTTGTGGGAGAGAGAAAGATGGAGTAAAGTAGAAAGGAATGAGGAAAAGGATGTAAAGGAGGAACTAAAGGAAGGATGAGAAGGAGGAGGAGGAGGAAAAAGTAGATCCAGATGTAGGAGAAGGAAAAAGAAAAAAGGAAAACCAAGAATATGACTTAGGAAAATAATAAAAAAAAAATGTGGGTGTAGAAAGGAAACCTGAACAACAAAGGAAAAGAGAAAGGGGTGGAGGGTGAAAAGGGAAGTGAAAGAGAGAAAGAAAAGAGAAAGAAAGAAGAGAAAGGGATGGAGACTGAGAAGGGAAGTGAAAGAGAGAAAGAAAAGAGAAAGAAAGAGAGGAAAGAGAAAGGGATGGAGACTGAAAAGGGAAGTGAAATAGAGAAAAAAAAGAGAAAGAAAGAGAGGAAAGAGAAAGGGATGGAGACTGAAAAGGGAAATGAAAGAGAGAAAGAAAAGAGAAAGAAAGAAGAGAAAGGAAAGAGAAAGGGATGGAGACTGAAAAGGGAAGTGAAATAGAGAAAGAAAAGAGAAAGAAAGAGAGGAAAGAGAAAGGGATGGAGACTGAAAAGGGAAGTGAAAGAGAGAAAGAAAAGAGAAAGAAAGAAGAGAAAGGAAAAGAGAAAGGGATGGAGACTGAAAAGGGAAGTGAAATAGAGAAAGAAAAGAGAAAGAAAGAAGAGAAAGGAAAGAGAAAGGGATGGAGACTGAAAAGGGAAGTGAAAGAGAGAAAGAAAAGAGAAAGAAAGAGAGGAAAGAGAAAGGGATGGAGACTGAAAAGGGAAGTGAAAAAGAGAAAGAAAAGAGAAAGAAAGAAGAGAAAGGAAAGAGAAAGGGATGGAAACTGAGAAGGGAAGTGAAATAGAGAAAGAAAAGAGAAAGAAAGAAGAGAAAGGAAAGAGAAAGGGATGGAGACTGAAAAGGGAAGGGAAATAGAGAAAGAAAAGAGAAAGAAAGAGAGGAAAGAGAAAGGGATGGAGACTGAAAAGGGAGGTACAATGTAAAGGGTGCGTGTGATGGGAGGGAGGGAAAGGGGAGTGACTTTTTATTGTCTATAAGAGAAAGATATGTTTATGATGATGATAGTGATGATGGCGGTGATTATGAAGGTGATGAAAATAACGAGGCAGTGCGAGATAAAAGATAATGAGAGAGACAAAGAGAGAGAGAGAGAGAGAGAGAGAGAGAGAGAGAGAGAGAGAGAGAGAGAGAGAGAGAGAGAGAGAGAGAGAGAGAGAGAGAGAAAAGAAAAAAAAAAGAGAGAGGCAGACAATACAAGTCATAAAGTTAATTACAACTATAAAACGAAATGAACTTTACGAGAACTAAATGAAAAGGAAAAAAAAACATCATTATAAGAAAAAAAGGAATTCCATACTAAACAAATACATGGAAATACAACAAAAAACACAAATAAAAGAACTAATTGGAACACAAATTACTATATTTCACGAAAAAACAGAAATTACAATAAAAAAAAATGTAAAACAAAAATAAAGAAAGAAACTAAAGAGAAAAAAAAAATACCTCAGCAAGTAAAGAAAATAAGGCAATGACGAAATAGGTTAACTTTAGAAAGAGAATAAGTATAGTCATAATAACGGGGAACAGGTGATAAAAAGGGAGTTAAGAAGAGGGGTGATAATGGATAAATGAAACGAAATACAGTTTGACGAGCCGGCCAGGACGTTAAGCGCCGTAATGACGCCGCCAATGACTGAAATGAAACATAAAAAAACACTCATTATATCCCCCCCCTGCTCCTCCTCCTCCATTCTCTTCTCCATCTCCTCCTCCTCCTCCTCCTCCTCCTCCTCACCCTCTTCTCCTTTTTCTCCCCCCCTCCTCCTCCTCCTCCTCCTCCTCCTCCTCCTCCTCCTCCTCCTCCTCCTCACCCTCTTCTCCTTTTTCTCCCCCCCTCCCCCTCCTCCTCTTCCTCCTCCCTCCTCCTCCTCCTCCCCCCTCCCCCCCTCTTCTCCATTTTCTTCTCCATCCATCCTCCTCCTCCTCCTCCTCTCCTCCTCCTCCTCCTCCTCCTCCTCCTCCTCCTCCTCCTCCTCCTCCTCCTCCTCCCACTTTTCTCCATTCTCTTATCCATCCATCCTCTTCCTCCACTCCTCACTCCTCCTCCTCCTCTCTTTCTTCTCCATTCTCTTCTCCATCCTCCTCCTCCTCCCTCCTCTACCCCTTCCTCCTCCTCCTCTCCTCCTCCCTCTCCTCTCCTCCTCCTCCTCCTCCTCCTCCTCCGCAGACTGCGATTCTAGAGAATACAATGACGTCAAACGTCGCTGCAAAGGACTAATTAAGTCTAAAAAGCGCGAGTATGAAGAAAAAATTGCAAAGGAATCCAAATCAAACCCGAAAAGGTTCTTTCAATACGTTCGAAGTAAGAAAAACGTCAAAACAAGTATTGGACCACTGAAAGATAATAATAATATCTTGGTAAATGATAATAAGAGTATGGCGTTCGTACTCAATGAATACTTTAATGCGGTATTTATTAAAGAAGACGAAACTCCATTACCAGAACCAGTAAACATGTATGCAGGACTCGAAAGGGATAGATTGGTAATAGGAGAGATAACAGTAGACGAAATATCAAAGTATTTGCTGAAACTTGACCCAGCAAAATCCGTGGGGGTGGACGAAATCTCGCCGCGACTACTTCGCGAATGTCACAGTCAACTTTCGCTCCCATTAAAGATTATTTTCAATAAATCGCTAAGTGAAAAAAATGTTCCTAGTATGTGGAAATTAGCTAATGTTACACCGATATTCAAGAAAGGGAGTAAAGAGCCTCGCAAGTAATTATCGCCCAATTAGTCTAACGTCCGTGATTGTTAAACTATTTGAGAAAATATTGCGGGATAAAATAGTGTCTTTTCTCGATGAAAATAACTCTATACTAAACTCCCAGCATGGATTTCGAAATAAGAGATCCTGCTTAACAAACCTACTGGATTTTTTTAATGTCATTTATTCAAACTGGGACGCTAAAATTCCCTCGGATGTAATATACCTTGATTTTCAGAAAGCCTTCGATACAGTTCCACATAAGCGACTGTTGACCAAGCTAAGGGCACGTGGCATAGGAGAGCAATTATGTTCATGGATTGGCGATTGGCTTTCAAATCGTAAACAACGGGTAGTAATAAATGGTGAGGCATCTGATTGGTTAGATGTCACTAGTGGGGTGCCTCAGGGCTCGGTCTTGGGTCCTACTCTTTTTCTGATATATATCAACGATCTGGACTGCGGACTTGTATCTAAAATATCAAAATTTGCAGATGACACCAAATTAGGCGGTAAAGCATATACTAGAGAAAACTGCGAACTCATACAAAGTGATCTCGACAAACTATCAGATTGGAGTGATAAATGGCTATTAAAATTCAATTCCGATAAATGTAAAGTAATGCATATAGGCAACGATAACCTCAAATATAACTATCAAATGCAAAATAAATCGTTAACTGAAGTACAGCAGGAAAAGGATCTAGGTGTCATCATCAGTAATGATCTGAAAACCAGTTCGCATTGCCTAGCTGCCAGTAAAAAGGCAAATATGATGTTGGGCTTTATTAAACGTAACTTTGAACATAAAACTCCGAAAGTAATGACACAATTATACACGTCCTTGGTTAGGCCGCACTTGGAATATGCCGTTCAATTCTGGTCGCCCTGTTTCGTAAAAGATCAAGCCAAATTGGAATCAGTGCAAAGAAGAGCAACCAAACAAATTCCATCTCTGCGAAATTCATCTTATGAAGAGAGACTGCGGAAACTTAATATGTTTTCCTTAAAGGATCGTAGAATCCGTGGGGACTTGATAGAAACCTTTAAGATCCTAAAAGGTTTTGATGTCATTAATCAAGAGGACCTATTCGAGCTTTCAACTCAAGTGACAACAAGAAATAATGGTTTAAAACTAAACGGTCAACGTTGCATCACCGATCTCCGTAAAAATTATTTCAATGTTAGAGTCGTTGATCGATGGAACAAGTTACCAGCAAATGTTGTCGGAGCCAACACAATAACTACATTCAAAAACAGACTTGACGCGCACT
>JACEEZ010009738.1:77500-80000 GCA_016584305.1 Chionoecetes opilio | reverse complement strand
TTTTTTCATCACTTTAACGTTCCACCTCCCTCCTTCATCCCTCCCTTCCTTCCTTCTTATCTATAACTTCCTTCTCTGTCCCTCCACCTTCCTCCTTCATCCTTCCTTCCTTCCTTCTTATCTGTTACTTCCTTCTCTGTCCCGTCCTCCTCCTCCTCTTCCTCCCCACCATCAGTCTCCTCCTTATACTCTGGCCTCAAATGGGCTCTGTGTGTTGTCCCTTGTGAGTATATACCATGCGGGCGTCTGCGATGTGTCCTGAGCCTCGTGTATGTGTGTGTGTGTGTGTGTGTGTGTGTGTGTGTGTGTGTGTGTGTGTGTATTCATCTAGTTGTATTCATCTAGTTGTATTTTACAGGGCCAGAGCAATGCTCGTGTGGCCCCGTCTCCATATCAACATTTTTATCATTCATCCTTAGTGCTTTGTGTTGGCCGAAGCCAGCACCCCGGAGAGCAGATCACAAACCCCGGCTAACACCCGGTACCCATTCACTGCTGGGTGGACAGGGGCTCGGGTTTTAAGGAAACAACCCATCTGTTTCCGCTCCGCCCGGGGATCGAACCCGGGACTTCTCGGTTGTGAACCGAGCGTGCTAACCACTACACTACGGAGTACCACAAAGTCAAGGATTATGTCGGCCATGTAGTATGTTTGCTTTATTGGTTTATTTTATTTCAATGCAGTGTTGGGGTTTTAAAAAAGCAAAAAATGAATGAATGTTTTTTTTTCTATGTATATTTCTATCTATCTATGTATATACTGTAGTTGAGTGAAGAAAAAAATGGAATGGTATGATGTGAAAATAGGAAGAAGATAAGTAAGTGAAAATGTAAATAGCTCTCTCTCTCAAAAAGAGAAGGAAAGAAAAATAAATAATTAACGATGTTTTCCTATGTATAGAGTTGAGTGGAAAAATTTGGATGTGCAAATGGCAAAATAAAATATGTGCATATGTAAAAAGCTTTCTCTCTCTCTTCTCTCCTCCGTCTCCTCTCTCCATCTCTCTCTCTCTCTCATCTCTCTCTTCCCGCATCTCTTCTCTCTCTCTCTGCCTTCTCTCTCTCTCCTTCTCTCCTCTCCCTCCATCGTCTCTCTCTCTCTCTCTCTCTCTCTCTCTCAGTCACTCCCAATAGACCACAAGGAGCCGCGTTAGGAGGCTGGGGATGGGGGAGTAGGAAGGACAATGTGGAGTGAAGGGATAAGGATGGGGAGGAGAGGAAGATGATGATGGGAGGAGGAGGAAGGGAGAACATGTGGTGGTTGTGGTGGCGAAGAGAGATAATAGAAGTGGCCTTTGGAATGTATGTGTGTGTGTGTGTGTGTGTGTGTTGTGTGTGTGTGTGTGTGTGTGTGTGTGTGTGTGTGTGTGTGTGTGTGTGTGTTCTTCCTCTCTTATTCCATATACTTTGTACACTTATGGTTTTTTTTATCATGTAAGCTTTTTACTTATCAAAATACTATCTCTCTCTCTCTTTCTCTCTCTCTCTCTCTCTCTCTCTCTCTCTCTCTCTCTCTCTCTCTCTCTCTCTCTCTCTCTCTCTCTCTCTCTCTCTCTCTCTCTCTCTCTCTCTCTCTCTCTCTCTCGATATTCGTAGTAGTCTGTTATTCAATCATATACATATTAGTGTATGTTTATATATTTCAGCTACTTTTTCTTCCTTGCACAACAAAAAGAAACACAATATGAGCTTTAAACTACACACACAAACACAAAGAACCCAGACCATATCACATTTTTTCCTATCTATACTATATCAACCTAACCATATAATATTCTCCTCTTCCTACTCTTCAATATAAAGTTACTCCAAAGTCTCGCTCCTGCACGTTCGATGGATTCAGTCCCAGCACTTCAAGGGGTTGACGTACACACTTATTTGTTGGTATTTCCGTATATCGAGGGAAGAACACCTTTAGATAGGGCGTTGTAGGAACCTTTTATGTAACGCAGGGAGTGTTTGTAACTTTGTAGCCTCGTGAAAGCTAAGGAAGAAAGTTTTATCCGTGCTGAGGGAAGAAGGTGTTGAAAGAGTGACGGAAGGATAGAGGGAAAGTGCTAAAAAATGGTGCTGAGATGGTGCTGAAGATAGTGTGTGTGTGTGTGTGTGTGTGTGAGAGAGAGACAGAGACAGAGAGAGAGACAGAGACAGAGAGAGAGCAAGATAAGAAATACGTTTTTGCTCTCGCTCTATCTATCTGTGTGTGTGTGTGTGTGTGTGAGTGTGTGTGTGTGTGTGAGTGTGTGTGTGTGTGACGTGTGTGTGTGTGTGTGTGTGTGTGTGTGTGAGAGAGAGAGACAGAGACAGAGAGAGAGACAGAGACAGAGAGAGAGCAAGATAAGAAATACGTTTTTGCTCTCGCTCTCTATCTGTGAGTCTGTGTGTGTGTGTGTGTTTTGTGTGTGTGTGTGTGTGTGTGTGTGTGTGTGTGAGGAGAGACAGAGACAGAGAGAGAGACAGAGACAGGGGAGAGCAGATAAGAAATACTTTTTTGCTCTCG
>JACEEZ010009738.1:60000-72500 GCA_016584305.1 Chionoecetes opilio | reverse complement strand
AGGATCTTAAAGGTTTTATCAAGTCCCACGGATTCTACGATCCTTTAAGGAAACATATTAAGTTTCCGCAGTCTCTCTTCATAAGATGAATTTCGCAGAGATGGAATTTGTTTGGTTGCTCTTCTTTGCACTGATTCCAATTTGGCTTGATCTTTTACGAAACAGGGCGACCAGAATTGAACGGCATATTCCAAGTGCGGCCTAACCAAGGACGTGTATAATTGTGTCATTACTTTCGGAGTTTTGTGTTCAAAGTTGCGTTTAATAAAGCCCAACATCATATTCGCCTTTTTACTGGCAGCTAGACAATGCGGACTGGTTTTCAGATCATTACTGATGATGACACCTAAATAATTTTCCTGCTGTACTTCAGTTAACGATTTATTTTGCATTTGATAGTTATATTTGAGGTTATCGTTGCCTATATGCATTACTTTACATTTATCGGAATTGAATTTTAATAGCCATTTATCACTCCAGTCTGATAGTTTGTCGAGATCACTTTGTATGAGTTCGCAGTTTTCTCTAGTATATGCTTTACCGCCTAATTTGGTGTCATCTGCAAATTTCGATATTTTAGATACAAGTCCGCAGTCCAGATCGTTGATATATATCAGAAAAAGAGTAGGACCCAAGACCGAGCCCTGAGGCACCCCACTACGAGGAGGAGGAGGAGGAGGAGGAGGAGGAGGAGGAGGAGGAGGAGAGGAGGAAGCGACGACAAAGAAGAAAGAGGAGGAGAAGGAAGGCGGGGGAGGATGGTTCATGATTATTGTCGTTGATGTTATCATTATCATTATAACGTATTATCATCATTAGCATTATTATTATGATTACTCTGCTTTCTATGCCGCAGCCACCATCACTCCCTACCACAACCATAAAGATGAGACTAGACGCAACAAAATACTAGTAATAAAAGTAACATAAAGGAAAATAGAATGAAAACCGGAAAGAAAGCAGGGAATAAGAGGAGAAGCAGGAGAGGGAGCAGGAAAGGGTTACAGCAGGGGACAAAATAATAATAATAATAATAATAATAATAATAATAATAATAATAATAATAATAATAAAAAAAAAATAAAAAAAAATAATAATAATAAAAAAAAAAATAAAAAAAAAATAAACTAATAATAATAATAATAAAACTAAAAATAATACTAATACTAATACTAATAATAAAATAATAATAATAATAAAAAATAATAAAAAAATAAATAATAATAATACTTTTATTCTCACCCGAAGGCACACAATGTTGTAGAAAATGTTGAAATATTGTCTAAAAAATAACCTGTAGGATTACCATATAGTATTATCATGTATAGGATTAGCCTTTGATTAATTGTGCCTGCAGGGAGTGAGAGCGTGTGTGCCAGAATACCTATAAGTGGCCTATAAATAGCCACCTATAAGTAGTATAAGTATCTATTATAGTGTTTATCTTACAACTAAAGGTACTTCTTAGCATCTTACTCTTCCGGCACAGTAACATTATAATACACGATCCTCCTTATGCTCCTTTCTGTACTCTCCCGCCTCATTACATCATCATCATCATCTTTAAAGAGCCAACTTTCCCTGCCACAAAGCGCTGCACTTTTCACACTCGATGCTCACAGTCTGCCTTTCATGTGCAGGAGAAAGCCTCTCATTGTTCGCGGGGAATTAGGTCTTTTTTTCCTGTCCACCCTATAGTAACTTTGGGTAAAGAGTTGACTAATCCCCCTCATCCCGCGCCAATCATTATCCCCAAGGCAACAGGACTCAGTGCAGTGCAGGATTCATTTCCAGATCAATAGGCTCTTCATTTCTGTTATATTAATAGAAATAAAGTAATTCACACTCGTATTACAGATTCTCCATGACGGCCGCGTCTCTTTAGTGAATGCAATAACCACACTCGATGAATTGCACAGAATGTTTGTTATATATCTAGTACACTCCTGCAATAGTGTACATGGCAAGCACTATTCCAGGACATAAGTGGGCTGTCTAGGCTGCATACCATCACATTCCTCATTCATTCTGCTCACATTTACTCTTTAGGTTTCTGGATTTCAAACCCTCTCACCCCTCCTGTACTTCTCCGCATTCTCCAGCATTCTCATGGGCATGCCGTTTGTAAATTTCTTGGTAATTCATCAAGCTCTTTCACACACACACACACAAAAGGGACTCATCAGTGATCGTGGGTGTGAGGTTCCCGATACCAGACCTGCTCCAAGTGGTGGCGAGGCAAGTGGAGCGGCCGATATCTAAGGGACGGACGCTGTCCTCCACAAGGAGCAGAAGGTGGTGGTTGGGCGCACTGAAGGCGGTGGTGAGGGGCTTTGAGGCACACACGGAGGAAGGTGTGCACGCGGCATCGTCAAAGGCCTCCTGGTCTTGAAAGACAGACTCAACCTCTTATACTGTAGTATCATGTCTGCTTCTTTTTACGTACAACCTGTACATGTTTGTGCCTTCTACTGCTTTGTGTTTTGTCTCTTAAAGAAAGGTCACTGTCTTCGCCTCGCCCAACACCTCCACCACCACGACCGTGGCCTCCGAAGGAACTCTCGGAGGCCACGCTCAAACCCGTCCCTCCCCGCGTCTAACCCGCCTGAGAGTCTTCGCCCACAGTCCTGCTCAGGGTGGAAGAAGGAGCCGCGGGGGCCACCTGCAGCACAGCTTTGAGCTCCTTGATGACCACACCGAGGCGGGGACGCTCACCGGGCTCGTGGCTTCCGGCAGCCCGCACCCACTCCTCGACGGCGGCCACGGAGGAGTGGCGGGGCAGCCCCTTCCGCAGTGGCCTAAGCTGCTGCTTGATGAGTTAGGCCAAGCCATGCACGTCACTGGCCTCGGTGCACGGGTGGTTGTGTCGGGAGTCTCGGGACAGCTCCGGTGTGATCTACGGGCAGTGTGAGGTGGACAGTGTGGGGAAGACCCTCGAGGTGCCCCTCCGTGCGGCCAATCCCAGGTCGATAACGATCGCCACTGGTCCTCTCTGCTTCTCGAGCACACAGATATTATCCCCCCTGATATCGTTGTGTGTGAACCCTTTCTTTCTCTTTCGTTGTAGAGTCTGTGACATTTACAATAACACTTTACAAGTGTCTCGAGGTGAGCAGGTCTTTGGAAAATAGTTATCTGCGGTTACTCCGTCAAATGTTAGCTAATTGCAGCATTCAAATGTTTGCAGAATTGCTTCAATTACCAGGGTAAGGGGGGGGGGCACTGCTACATAAGTGACCTATGGAAAAAAAGAAATAGAATCCAAACACGTAATTTCACTTATAAAAACTGCCCTTTTTCAACTTTTTTACAATACGGATATCAAGTTCAGGGACGGCGCACACTTTGTATCCTCAATTAGCCCACCTTGTAATAATATCTATAATAATAATGATGATGATGGTAACGTAATACAAATATAAATAATGGTACAACTTTCTCACTTTTCTTGTTTATGGTTTTTCTTCCAAACACCTGTCAGCCACCTGTTGTTCCTGCCTCTCTCTCTCTCTCTCCCTCTCCCTTTCTCTCTCTTCACCCTCTCTCCCTACCTCCCTCCCTCTCACATCCCCTCCCTCCTCCCCCTCCAATGTCTGAATGACCGTACACTTCCTCCCTCTCCTTTCTTCTAGTTGTCTCTTGTTTTCATATTTCTTCGTTTCATTGACTCACTTCGTCTATAAAAATTTCACCTTCAATTTATTTATCTATTTCTATCATCATTTTCTTTGCCATTTTTCTCTTCCTATGTCGAGATTATTTTAGTTTCTTCGCTTTTTTCCTCTATCTACGACTTACTTTTCTCCTCTTTCCTTCATTCCTTCTTTCCCTCCTTCCTTCATTCCCTCTTTCTCTCCTTCCCTTCCTCCCTTTTAACCTCACCTGTCCATCTCTTATATTCTACCTGTCTTCTCATCCCTCCCTCCTTCCCTCCTTCCCATGATCCCCTCCCCCCCCTGTTCCTGATCCCTCCTCTCCCCTGCTCCTACCTTTTTACCTCTGTTACTCCTCTTTGTTCCTCCTCTCCTCCTCCTCCTCCTCCTCCTCTCCTCTCCTCTCCTCCTCCTCCTCCTCCTCCTCCTCCTCCTTCCCTCTTCTTTTCTCTGTCCTTCAATCATCTTTATTTCATACACAAAAGAGAGAGAGAGAGAGAGAGAGAGAGAGAGGAGAGAGAGAGAGAGAGAGAGAGAGAGAGAGAGAGAGAGAGAGAGAAGAGAGAGAGAGAAGAGGAGGAGAGAGGAGAGAGAGAGAGAGAGAGAGAGAGATACGATACTTCTACTTCTTGATGAAAAACCAGATATGAGTTCACAGTATGCATAGGTATGTATGTATTATATTAGATTATGTGCCCTAGGTAATTATTGCAATTTACGTATATTATTTTTGGGAGCTCTTTAAAAATGTTCATATTAAAAGAGCTCTGCCTAGATGTTTGTGATATGTTAATTTTCTTCGATTTAAAGTTGGGCAAATAAACATTTTTTACTTTGACTTTCGAGAGAGAGAGAGAGAGAGAGAGAGAGAGAGAGAGAGAGAGAGAGAGAGAGAGAGAGAGAGAGAGAGAGAGAGAGAGAGAAAGAGAGAGAATGCTGAAGTCAAACAAAATAATTAATATTCAGGCTCTCCTCTCCACAACCTGTGTATATAAGGTGACTATTATACACTTAAGAGTATATCAGAGGTGTATCGCGAGGCTGAATGAGTGTTGTCCGGCCCTAAGTCTCTTGCAACGCCCTTACAACAACAGCCAGTACCCAGTGCAGTGCCCTGTGGGATGTTTCAGGTTTCAGGCGTGGTGGTACTCGCGCAGACATATCATTATCCTTAGTTGTCTATACACCGGCAGATTGTGTTTAGAGGTTATATCCACGAAGACTTGCAGGCCCTCCCACCCATTTGTTTTCCAGTCTCTTGTATTTGATAAACTTTTACTCCTGAGGCCCTTCCACTTATTTTCTTTTCTCGTATTCGATAAACTCTTTTAAGGTCCTTTCACTTATTTTTCTCTTAAGGTCCTTGCACTTATTTTTTCTTTAATCTCTTGTATTCGATAAACTTTAACTCTTAAAGTAGTCGTCCAGACCATTTCATCATTCCTGATTTAATGCAGTCAAATCATAGCCATTGACGAGTATATCAACAATACGTCGTCACTTTTTGTACCCAGTCAGCCTTTTTTTTAAATAATCCGCAATCAAAATCTGCAAATTCCCCATTTTCTCAAACGCACTAAAGTTTGCAGACGCTACTCAGGCTCCGTGACGTACCATCAGGGGGGCTCATTTTCCCCGGCTGATCAGAGGCACTAAAAAAGAGAAAAAATTAAAGTATTAAAGATTTTTGGGGTGTTTCTGATAGATTTTTTTGCTAATGCCACATGCATGCATCCTTTTTGGGGCAGATGTTTCCCTTTCCCACACACACGCCTGCACCCCGACACCTTCCCACAACACCCCTGGGAAATATTTGGAACTCACCCTTTCCGGTTTTGACTGAAAGAACTACCGCCTGTATTGTAGCTTATTATACTCACATCTGTAAAGGTTTCCCGCGGCGCTCACTTGGGTTTAAACCCCCACGACCGCTATGAAATATAGGGGCCTCAAAAAAATTTTAATCAGTTAAGGGTTTGGTTTGGTATTTTGTGGGTTAAGTTAGGTTAGGTTAGGTATACTTTGTGGTTTTGGTTTGGTTATTTGGTATACTTTGTGGGGAAGGGTTTGGGTTTGGTATACTTTTTGGGTTAAGTTAGGGTTAGGTTAGGATACTTTGTGGTTAAGGTTGGTTAGGTTAGGGTTTCTTTGTGGTTTTAAGGTTGGGTTAGGTTTGGTAACTTTGTGGTTAAAGGGTTGGTTAGGTTGGTTTTGGGTTGGTTTTGGTTAGGTATACTTGTGGTTAAGGTTAGGTTAGGTTTGGTATACTTTTTGGTTAAGGTTAGGTTAGGTTAGGGATACTTTTTTGGTTAAAGGGTTTGGTTAGCAGGTTAGGTATACTTTGTGGTTAGGGGTTGGGTTTGGAGTAATTTTGGTTAAGGTTAGGGTTTTGGTTGGGATACTTTGTGGTTAAGGTTTTATTTAGGTTAGGTTAGGATACGTGGTTAAGGTTAGGGTTTGGTTAGGTATCCTTTTTTGGGTTGGTTAGTTAGGTTTTGGGATCTTTGTGGTTTAAAGGGTTTGGTTAGGTTAGTTAGGTTAGGTTGGTTGGTTACTTTGTGGTTTTAAAAGGTTTGGTTTGGTTAGGGATACTTTGTGGTAAAGGTTAGGTTTGGTTAGGTTAGGTTGGTATACTTTTTGGTTAAGGTTGGAGGTATACTTTGTGGTTAGGGTTTGGTAGGTTAGGTTAGGTATCTTTTTGGTTAAGGGTTTGGTTAGGTATACTTTGTGGTTAAAGGGTTAGGTTGGTTAGGTATACTTTTTGGTTAAAAGGGTTTGTTAGGTTAGGATACTTTTTGGTTTAAAGGGTTTGGGTTTGGTTAGGTTTAAACTTTGGTTAAGGTTTTGGTTAGGTTTGGTATCTTGTGGTTAAGGTTTTGGTTAGGTTGGTATACTTTTTTGGTTTAGGTTAGGTTAGGTATTTCTTTGTGGGGTTAAAGGGTTTGGTTAGTATACTTTGGGTTTTAAATTTTGTTTTGGTTAGGGTTTTAGGTATACTTTGGGTTTGGTTAGGTTTGGTAGATTTTTACAATAGTGACTTCGATTTTTTTTTGGGGAGCCATAAATCACTTTTTTTGCTTCCCCCCCCAAAAAAACCCTTTTTTTCCCCCCAGTTCCCCCGGCTTGTTGGCATGGGGGGGAAAAAAAGAAGGGGTAAAGGACTTCTTCCCAAAATTTACCCAGCCTGCACACACGCCTCCTTCCACACCACCTTGCATACACGCCTCCCTTCCCCCCAACACGCCCTGCACACACGCCTCCTTCCCACACCACGCCGCAGACACGCAATTCCTTCCCACACACACGCCTGCCCCCACCGACCCCTTTCCCCCACAACGCCGCACACACACCCTCCCCCCCACACCCCCCCCCCCCCCCCAACACACCGCCCCTCCTTTCACACACACGCTTCCTTCCCCCACACACGCCTGCACACCCACACCCTTCCCACACAACGCCGCACAACGTCTGCACACCCCCCAACCCCTTTTTACACACACGCCTACTTTCCCCCACCCCCGCCTGCCAACCCCCCCTCCCACAGTGGGGTTTTTTTGGTGTTGTTGTGTGGGGTTTTGCAGGAAGGGTGTTGGTGCGCAGGCGTGGGCAGGCGTGTGGGGGAAGAGTGTCGGTCACAGGACAGATTCACTGTCTACACCCAAATACAATCGGTCACATAACATTTTGCCGAAAGGTTTGGCAGACAGAGTGGGGCTGCGGGCGTCCCCTGTTCTGACGTCATCAATAACATCCGTACCCTGTTGGAGGACTGATTTTTTTTTTTTCGCAGGGGGGGGCGCTTTTTACAAAGTCGTGTTTTTACGGAAATAAGGCCTGGAAATCATATTTTTGGTGGATTAGGTGTTTTTGAATCAGTCAACTAATTAGGCCAAAAAAAAATGGTCTGAGACACGACTACTTTACGGCCCTTCCACTTATTTAGTTTCTCTTATTCGATAAACTTTAACTCTTGAGGCCCTTGGTTTTTTTCTCGTATTCGATAAACTTTAATCCTGAGGCCCTTTCACTTATTTTTTCTTCAATCTCTAGTATTTGATAAACTTTTACTCATGAGGTCCTTCCACTTATTTTTTTCTCTCTTATTCAATAAACTTTTACTCGTGAGGCCTTTCCACTTTTTTTTTCCATTTCGTATTCGATAAACTTTTACTTCTGAGGCCCTTCCACTTATTTTTCTCTTATTCGATAAACTTTTACTCCTGATTCTTAATTTTTCAGGCCTTCAGAAGTGCGTGTCTGAGGAAACGTTTATTGTTAAGTTATTTATATACATTTGTGATTAGCGTTTCATATTTTGTTGTAATATAGATTTATAACATGGTCACTAAATGGCTAATGAGACTGTTTCATGAGGATTTGTCGCGGAACATTCTTAAGAAAAAAGAGAGGAACGTTTTCTGTCACATATATTTATCTCCTTCAATCAATATAATTAGAATTTCATGTTTTGTTATCACGCAACTTTATAATGAGCTTACTAATTGACTAACAAAGCATCTTATAAACAATAATAGCGATCCCAAAAAATGTCTTGAGGTGTATTCCTAAGAAAAAGCTAAGAAAAATAACTCGTTTGATAATTGCTATATTGGCTCAAGTACACTGACATTTAACATTTTTTCTGGAAGAGGCAGTTTCGTCCCCAAATATAAGCAGACGTGCTGTGCTATTCCCTCACTTCTTCATTTTGATTAATTATAGAACGACGTTGAATTATCCACCAAGAACCACACACGTGCGCACCGACACCACTATCATCAACCATTTACCGCCAATACTATACTGGTAATATACTACTATACATTACTATTACTACTACTATTACTATTGTCTATACTACATCAACCATTCAGCACTAATACTATACTGGCAATATACTACTATACTACATTACTATTACTATTACTATACTACATTACTATTACTATTATTATACTACATTACTATTACTATTACTATACTACATTACTATTACTATTACTATACTACATTACTATTACTATACTACATTACTATTACTATTACTATACTACATTACTATTACTATTACTATACTACATTACTATTACTATTACTATTACTATTACTATACTACATTACTATTACTATTACTATTACTATTACTATACTACATTACTATTACTATTACTATTACTATACTACATTACTATTACTATTACTATACTACATTACTATTTTTATTACTATTACTATTTCTATACTACATTACTATTACGTCTATTAGTATTACTATTACTATTACTATACTACATTACTATTACTATTACTATACTACATTACTATTACTATTACTATACTACATTACTATTACTATTACTATACTACATTACTATTACTATTTCTATACTACATTACTATTACTATTACTATACTACATTACTATTTTTATTACTATTACTATTTCTATACTACAATACTAATACTATTACTATTACTATACTACATTACTATTACGTCTATTAGTATTACTATTACTATTTCTATACTACAATACTATTACTATTACTATACTACATTACTATTTTTATTACTATACTACATTACTCTTACTATTTCTATACTACAATACTATTACTATTACTATACTACAATACTATTACTATTACTATACTACATTACTATTACTATTTCTATACTACAATACTATTACTATTACTATACTACATTACTATTACTATTTCTATACTACAATACTATTACTATTACTATACTACATTACTATTTTTATTACTATTACTATTTCTATACTACAATACTATTACTATTACTATTACTATTTCTATACTACAATACTATTACTATTACTATTACTATTACTATACTACATTACTTTTACGTCTATTACTATTTCAATTCTACATTAATACACTATTATACACGGTGGTACGTTCTGGTTCACCTTCACCAACACACACACACACACACACACACACACACACACACACACACACACACACACACACACACACACACACACACACACACACACACACACACACACACACACACACACACTCACCAGTTTGCTCGTAAAGAAGTCAGTGTTGAAGAATACGAGTATGAGGCACACACACACACACACACACACACACACACACACACACACACACACACACACACACACACACACCAGGACGGACCACACTACACGCTTCATCTGATACCATGAAGCACGCAGCAATAATTATATCCTGTGCAATGTGCATCCTCCCCCCCCTCCCTCGCCTCCATGATGTTGATGGAAGCAGGGTGGTGGTTTTAAGACTATACTTTATGAGGGCTGAGATCCGCGGCAGCACCTGAGATAAGGAAGTAATGATAGTGATAATGATGATGATAGTAGGAATGATGATGAAAATACTGAAGAAATATCAAATCCTCCTACTTTTATATCTGGACAATCGTTATTATTGTTATTTGTACTTATTATTATTGTTATTATTATTATTAGCTATTGTTATTATTAATCATATATACCTTTAGATGCGATTAGAGTATGACAGAGAAGCTCGTTGCAACACCAAGACACCTGATTGTGCCAATTAATTAGCTAAAGCCACCTGGGTGTACCTTGAGAGGAAATGATGTGTGTGTGTGTGTGTGTGTTGTGTGTGTGTGTGTGTGTGTGTGTGTGTGTGTGTGATCAGACCAGGTAGCGGCCCCATGTCAGACCCACTTACCTGTCTGCCAGATTAGACAAGACCAGGTTCTACTCGCTTGTCGTAGGTGGGTTGGTGGTTAGGTGGGTTGGTGGTTAGGTGGGTGGGTGGTTAGGTGGGTGGGTGGTTAGGTGGGTGGGTGGGTGATGGGTGGTGGGAAAGAGGAGGAGGAGGATATAGCGTGGGAGAGAAGAGGGGGAGAGGAAGGAGGAGTTTGAGCTAAAGAAGGGAGGGAGTGAATGGGGGAATAGGAGTAAAGAAAGGAAGAGGAGGAGGTGGTGGTGATAGTGATGATGATGAAGGAATGTATGGTGGAGTTAGAAGAGTAGAATGAATAATCTGATCCGAATAGAATGTGAGAGACTTGATCTGTGTGTGTGTGTGTGTGTGTGTTGTTGAGGTAATGGTGATGAAGCGAGGAACAAGAGTGTCTATGAAGGGTGTGGGGGTGGTTGGGGGGGGAGGGGATGGCTGGTGTAAGGCTGTTAATTGATGTGGGTGGGTTGGAGGGGTTGGCGAATAGAGAAGGAGGAGAAGAAGAGGTGGAAAAAGATATAGGATGATGATGATGAGGAGGAGGAGGAGTATATTTAAAGTGGAAGCAAAGTTGTGATGATGATAGAAATAAAGTGGATAATGGATGTGGATATGAGTAGGATATCCACACATAGAATATTGTAATGTGTGGATTAAGAGGATACAGCCTGTTAAGTGTGTGTGTGTGTGTCTGTATATGTGTGTGTGTGTGTGTGTGTGTGTGTGTGTGTGTGTGTGTGTGTGTGTGTGTGTGTGTGTGTGTGTGTAGGCTGTATTACATGTTAAAAACCATTTCATACACGCATTTAACAACACAGCGTCGCCTCGTATCATTCTATTTCATTTCGTCCTTCCAAAATACCCACTCCACCACCACCACCACCACCACCACCACCACCAGAAGCGAGAAGGAGGAGGAGGAAGGGGGCAGAAGGGGTATGAGGAAGGGGGGGGCACAGACGGGGCACCACTAGTTCACTACCCCTACCAGTACCATCACCACTACCAACACTACCACCACCACCACCATCTTGTCGCTCCAGTGCTCAACCAGCCGTCGGAGGATACGGATGCGCGCGTCTTTCCCTCTCTGGCTTTTCACTACCTTACCTGAAACTACACGACCCCCGCGACCTGGCGTGGCGTGCGTGTGTGTGTTGGTCGCGTGGAGGAAGTAGTATTACCTGTGTGAAGAGCAGATAAGGTGTGTGTTGAGGGAAGGAAATTTAGAAAGATGTTAAATGTCGCAAAAAAGAAGGTGGTTGCTCGCTTTGCCATGATTCACGTGGTATTTTAAAGGAAGGAAATCTCTATAGTGACGAGTTTACCAGGGAATCAGTGAAGGAGAAACGGAGAAGGCTAATGAGAATGATGTGACGTATGTAATAACAGGAAACGAGTGTGCTTCAATGAAAAGATAGACGAGGAAGTGAAAGAAAAAGACACACCAACTTTAGAAAATGAGTTAAATGATTGTGATTTTCTTGAGGTGCAGATACGAAATACCGAAATGTAAAACGCAAGTGATAAATAGATCAGAAATAATATACTAACTACATGACTATCAGTGAAGTGCATGAAAACCAAAATATATTAAAATTGAAATTGGATCTATAAATGAACACAAAAAAAAGAAAATTGCAACAGAACACAAATCGCCTCGCCTGGATTAACGCCACAATGGATTTACACGAAGGAACACAACGCCCTTCTGCACCAGTGGATTAATTAAGAACAGGAAACCAACCATCCATTACGCATACCTTGTTTTTGTGCCCCGTTGTGGGTGAACAGCAATACTCGTGTTCATCATGTTCTTCTCGCCAAGAGCCTCGTTGACCAACACGCTGCGGGCAAGGTGGGTCAGGTCATGCTGGAGGAGAGGAGGAGGAAGGGGGGGGGGGGGGGGGGGGGAGGAGGAAGGGGGAGGGGGGGGAGGAGGAGGAGAGGTGCTACGAAAGATGATAATGTTTTGTGGTCATGTTGTAAAGTGGGATTGGTGTAACAGGAGATGAAGTGATTGGTGTCATTCTTGTCATCATTATTTTCATTATATTATTGCCATCATCGTCATGGTTATAACAGTCCATTTTTTATTCTCGTGTAATGA
>JACEEZ010009738.1:52500-55000 GCA_016584305.1 Chionoecetes opilio | reverse complement strand
AATCTTGCTCAAGGTCAAAATAACACTGCAACCACGGGAGATAAGTTAAAACAATCTTGCTCATGGTAAAAATAACACTGCAACCACGGGAGATAAGTTAAAACAATCTTGCTCAAGGTAAAAATAACACTGTAACCACGGGAGATAAGTTAAAACAATCTTGCTCATGGTAAAAATAACACTGTACCACGGAGTAAGTTAACATCTTGCTCTGGAAAAATAACACTGTAACCACGGGAGATAAGTTAAAACAATCTTGCTCAAGGTAAAAATAACACTGTAACCAAGTGATGTATGTTTAAAAATCTTGCTCAAGGTAAAAATAACACTGTAACCAAGCGATATATGTACACAAATCTTTCTCAAGGTAAGAATAAAGCATTAATTTCATCCTAAGACAGTGCCATGCTAGGGTGATGTCATGTGAGGCAGGGTGAGGCAAGAGGTCCTCGCCTGTCTGTCTCACCGGAAAGTTCGCGACCTTGGCAATGAGAGTGAACTTGACGGGTGTGAACTTGTGAACTCTTGAGGCTTTTTGTGGCAGCGCGATGTATGACTGCCATAAAACAATGAGGGAGGAAACACGAACTTAAGTCATGGTAGTTATGATAAATGGTATAGTAATTTACGTGTTTGTGTAGGTGTACTTTTTGTGTAGGGATGGGAGAGCTCGAACCATGACAATATACACTCATTTATCGTTTATTTTTGTTTAGTTTTACATCAAGGAGCGATTTAAGAGAGGAAATACGAACTTAAGTCATGACAATTATAACAAATGGTAGTAATTTACGTGTTTGTGCATATGTTTATAAGGATGGAGGAGAGCTTGAACCTTGACAAAATACACTCATTTCATCGTTTATGTCTTCTTATTTCTGCTTTTCTTAACAGCAATTTAGGAGAGAAAATACGAACTTATTTTTATTTCATGGCAGTCATAACAAATGGTAGTAATTGACGTGTTTGTGTGTATGTGTAGGGATGGAGGAGGGTTCAAACCATGATAATATACACTACTTATTCATCGTGTATTTATTCATCCTACATTATATTGCATTCAAAGGAGAAAAAAACAAAGAACGCATCCAAAAACCCGCTCATTGCCGATCTCCGTATAGTAAATGGTAAGAAATTCACCATAAAGGGCAAAATTGTTTATATTGTAGCACAGACTCTCCAGATATTTATCGATGGAACGTGATGTGTTCTATAATCATCTATTTAACACTTCCCAGGAGCAGTTATCATAAATCCACAAATATATCTCAACATTCATACTTTTGTTAACGTAAATAAAGAATCACTACATATATTTATTCTCTCTCTAGGCACACAATTCATTCACATTTGACTACACCTTCAAATGGATGGATAAAAAACATCGCTGCCCTTTCAAACGATATCATTAAAGCATTACTAAGTGTCCTTTTTTTATGCATCGAGAGCACGTAATGTGATGTAGTTATGTTCGAAGATATAAGTGATGAGGTTGTACGTACCTGCAGAGCGTTAATAGGGGGTTCAGGTGTGAAATCTCGGTGTTTTGGGTGTCAGGTGTGTGTTAGGTGTGTTCAGGGTCAGGGGGGTAGGGAGTGAGCTGGAGGGGGGGAGGGTATGTGCTGAGGGAGGAGGGGAGGCTGTGTGCTGGGTGGGAGGGGAGGCTGTGTGTTGGGTGGGAGGGAAGGCTGTGTGCTGGTGGGGAGGGGGGGTGCTGGGGGGGGAGGGGGGCTGTGTGCTGGGGGGGGAGGGAAGGCTGTGTGCCGGGTGGGGGTGGGGGGGGGGGGTGCTGGGGGGTTGCGGAGAGGGTGTGTGCTGGAGGGGGAGAGGGGGGATATGTGCTGGGAGAGGGAGGGGGGAGTGGGGGAAGGGGGGGTGCTGGGAAGGGGGGGATGGGGGGGCTGAGTGTTGTTGGGGAGGGGTGGCTGTGTGCTGGTGGGGGGGAGGGTGATGGGGGGGCTGAGTGTTGTTGGGGAGGGGGGGGCTGAGTGTTGTTGGGGAGGGGGGGCTGTGTGCTGGGAGGGGGGGAGAGGGTTTGTACTGGGTGTGGGGAAGATAAAAGAGGGATGATAATATTATTCTTATTTATGTATTTGTTTGTTTATTTAATGTTTACAGAGGATAAACTATATTAATATTTTCCCTGCATGGCGAGGAGAGAGAGAGAGAGAGAGGAGAGGAGAGAGAGAGAGAGAGAGAGAGAGAGAGAGAGAGAGAGAGAGAGAGAGAGAGATTTATCATTCTACATCTCCTCCTCTTTTCTTCCCTCTGTTCATCCTCCTCCTCTCGTCTTCCTGCTCTTCCTCCTGCTCCTCCTCCTGTACCACCTGCTTCTCCTACTTGTTTTCCTCGTGTTCCTCCTCCTGAAGGTCAAAGGTTACATGCTGCTTCGAAAACTAGGTCAATTCGCGCCTTGTCCTCCAGATCTCTCTCTCTCTCTCTCTCTTCTCTCTCTCTCTCCTCATGTTCGTCTCTCTCTCTCCTCTCTCTCTCTCCCTCT
>JACEEZ010009738.1:42500-50000 GCA_016584305.1 Chionoecetes opilio | reverse complement strand
AGTTCTTGTCTTCTTATCTCACTTCAACATCCTGGTATAGTCCACTAACTTTTCATCTCCCCAGTTTTCCATCATTTGCCTCATAAACCCTTTGAGTCCAGAACGTAATTTTCATTGTAATTTAAGTACCAATAGACGATTTTAATTAATATAGGCAATGTATAGATATGACCTGTTTAGTATCCTTGTCCACGAGCTAATTTGGTATATTCAGTCACTTTTCGTAATTTTATGGCTAACAACAGACGATTTTATAAAGCAAAGGAAAGATCTGGGCGTGAAGGGGTAAGTCATGTCTGGGAGGGCAAGACGAGAAGCCACGTTCTCTCAGCCTAAAGTTACAGGCTCGGGTGGTGCACTATTACATGCATCACCTTCCTACGACTTAAATTTCTTCAAGAGAGGAGTGACAAGACACCTCCCGAACTAGACTGGCCCATCCACCCCTCTTTCTTTATTCTCTTACTGTCTTCTTTATAGGGACTGGTAACGTAGTAGGCTTTATGTTACTTTAGTTTACCCTTGACCAGTCCTTTGCGATATATAAGAATAAAAAAAGAATGAGAAACAAGGAAGCAGTGAACAAGTTACAACACCCATATACACTCTTAGAAAAAAAGGGTAGGAAAAGGGTAGAAAAAGGGTGTTTATAGTGATGAAATACTGCTACCCTTACAAATATACCCTTTTGCAACCCTAAATATACCCTTTTCAAACCCCAAATGTACCCTTTCTCAACCCTCTCGTCAAAAAAGGGTGATAAAGGGTGAGAAGGGTATAATCAGCAGCATCTACCCTCCAGCCTGGACATAGGGTATAAAAAGGGTAGTGATGGTGCGATGTAACAATTCTACCCTTAATATACCCCCCATTTCTGAGAGTGTATTGACTACAGCAGAACAAAACAACAGACTAAGTATATACACAGTAGATAGGTTCATAAGGAGCACCCACGAAGTACCCTTGCAATGTCCTCCGTCTGATATTTATACTAGACGCTTTTATTTATTTATATATTTACTGCCTTCCATTTTTTTTTTGTCAAGCTCTGAAGGGTCGAAATTTTACTGTCTTGATGTTTTAGTGTATTGTGCGTTTTTTGTGTTGTTCTTGTTGTTATTGTTTGTGTTGTTGTAATACTAAATTCTGTTCTTGCTTGCTCTATTAATGATTTTTTTTTTTTTATATTGTATCGAGAAAGAAATTATCGTGTTATAAATCAAGTCACCGGATGGCCCTTACTTCATTGTGTGTGTGGCTTTATGCAATGTTGACGTGGGAGACTAGTTAGTATCACCCAGTTAGTAAAGGGAAATGATGGTTATTCTCATTTGTTTTATAAGGATACATAGGGTGAAATTGGGGCTTAGAATAATTGAAGTAATCAGGAAATTAACCCCAGATTCGTGTTCAGCATGCTTTAAAACGATTATGGACAAATTTTCATGAAACGTGAGATTTCAAAATTTCTTCTCAAAATCTGTAAGGATTATCTCTCTCTCTTCTCTCTCTCCTTCCTTTTCTCCTCTCTCTCTCCTTTTCCCTCTTTTCCCTCCTCTCTCCTCTCCTCTCTTTCCTCATCTTCTCTCCTCTCTCTCTCTCTCTCTCTCTCTCTCTCTCTCTCTCTCTATTTTTTTTCCTTTCTAGTTTTCCTTCAGATTTTGATTTGTGAAATTTTTGTTTCTTATAATTATTCTTGTTTGTAAATATTGTATCTACAAGCAAATCTTCCTCTCTCTCTCTCTCTCTCTGTCCTCTCTATTCTCTTGAAATTTACTCGTACTATGTTTCTGTACAACATTTGATTATTCTCTTGTTCAAATAAATTTTTCTTTTTTTTCAATATTTTTTTTTCCCCCCCGTTTTTTCCCCCCCCCCCTCCCCCTTTTTTTTCCCTCCCTCCCCTCCCNGCAGTACAAAATTTAATTTAAGCAATTTTGGTTGGGGGTGTCCTCGTCAAACTACCGAAAGTATTCGCATCCAGGTAACTAAAATTCAAAACAAGCAAAAATAGACTACCAATAAATGTTGGTAGATCCCAAAAGTGTAAACAGGAAGATCGTTTTTTGTACAAGTGTATTGCTAATGTTGTGGGAAAGAAATTTCATGTCCTATTCGAATGTACTAACGAGGAAATTGTAAGGCTTGCGGGATATGTATTCCAGAAATCTACACAATTAGGCCAACGCATTTTAGTATGTTGCGTTATGAAAAGTACCAGTGTGAATGTTTTTGAAGACTTTTTCATTATTCATCAGATCAATTTTGAGCATGTTTAGAAGCTAACAAGTATATCTGATTATTAGTTATCTTTATTTATATTTTTCTATGTGTCCCTTAGTTTTGGAAATTGACAATTGGATTTCCCCCAAACTTTAGTTTACGTAGTACTTATCTGTATGTGCATGTATGCACACTTATCTTATTGGGTATCGTTTAAAATGTCCTGCCAAATGATTGTATCTTATAGGAGCTGTGCTCCATACTTTATTTATAAAGTCTGGCAATATAAATTCTATTCTATTCTATTCAAATTCTATTCTATTCCACCACACACACACACACACACACACACACACACAAAACACACACACCGGGTGCTGGCTTCGGCCAAAACTAAGCACTAAGGATAAATGATAAAAAACTAAAATTTTTGATATGTAGACGGGGCCACACGAGCATTGCTCAGGCCCTGTAAAAATACAACTAATATAAATACAACTAGATGATGCACACACACACACACACACACACACACACACCCCACACACACACACACACACACACACACACACACACACACACATAAAATTACGAATTGGTCACATTTTTCTACATATACAAGGGATGCGTAACTTTAGTTATGAGAAGAGATTGAAGTTATTAAAATTACACTCACTCGAGAGACGCAGAGTAAGGGGCGATCTGATAGAAGTTTTTAAGTGGATAAAGGGATTTAATAAAGGAGAGGTAGGAAAAGTTCTTACGGCTATTAACCAGGGTAGAACAAGAAGTAATGGATTCAAGCTGGAAAAGCGTAGATTTAGAAAGGAAATAGGGAAAAACTGGTTCACAAATAAATGGTGAATGAGTGGAATGGTTTCAGTAGACAGGTAGTTAGTGCGGAGTCATTAGGAAGCTTTAAAGAGGGGCTGGATAGGTTCATGGATGGGGATGAAAGGTGGATGTAGGTAGTGTTAGGTGACAGGAACTACCACGTGTAGGCCTCGCGGCCTCTTGTAGCTTCCTTATTTTCTTATGTTCTTATACGCTGGTTTGTACCCTGTTTATATTATATTATTGTTTGTTTGCTTGGTAATTTATGTTTGCTTATTTATGGGGCGGTATGACAGACAGACAGACAGACAGACAGACAGACAGACAGACAGACAGACAGACAGACAGAAGACATACAGACAGACAGACAGACAGACAGACAGACAGACAGACAGACATACAGCCAGACAGACAACAGACGACAGACGCAGACAGACAGAAGACAGACAGACAGACAGACAGACAGACAGACAGACAGACAGACAGACAGACAGACAGACAGACAGACAGACAGACAGACAGACAGACAGACAGACAGACAGACAGACAGACATAAACATCACGTAACCACACCACGAAACAAACTAGATTCTGAGGGAAAGAAAAAGGAAAGGAGAGAGTGAAGGAAGGAATGGAGATAAGAAAGGAAGAAAGAGGAGAGAAGGAAGGAAGGAAAGGAGAGAAGGAGGGAAGGAAAGGAGAGAAGGAGGAAAGAAAGAAAAGAAGGAGGGAAGGAAAGGAGAGAAGAAGGAAAGAGAGGAGAGAAGGAGGAAAGGAAGAGGAGAGAAGGAAGGAAAGGAAAGGAGAAAAGGAAGGAAGGAAAGGAGAGAAGGAAGGAAGGAAAGGAGAGAAGAAGGGAAGAAAGAGGAGAGAAGGAAGGAAAGAGAGGAGAGAAGGAGGGAAGAAAGAGAAGGGAGGGACTTTTGATACTTGAGAAACCATGTGGCGTTCATGTCTAAGTGATGGAGACGAATGTGTTGTTGAGACGTGGGTGCGTACGGGCGCGGGTGCGGGCGTGGGTGCGTGGGTGGAGGCGTGCGGGCGTGGACGTGGCAGCACAACCCAGGGTCAATAAAGGCTTGGAGGTCACAGGGGTCGCGGGTCACGCCACCTGGAAGCGTCCTGGTGAAGATTGGCATATAGAATGGGGTGTATTGTGATGTGTCTGGTGATCAGCGTGACTCAGTGTTGTGTGTGGCGGTGGGGTTATTTGGGTTCGTGTTATGCGCCTATGTTATTGGTTGGTCAAGACTCGCGTGATGGATGGATGGATGGATTGGATAGATGGATGGTTGGTGGTTCGTCCGCAGTGGCCTTGGTGGCGAGAGGCAGACAGACAGGCATGGTTGCTATTATTATATCTGATGCTGTTTTCTTTTTTTCCCTCATACCACCACCACCACTTTTGATATATTTGGATACCACCGCAAATAAAAGCAAATAACTAAAAAATATGGTATACAGGTACAAGAAAAACAAAAATAGAAAAGTAGCCAATAGAAGAGTGCAGGAAATCTTCAGGTGTGTGTGTGTGGAGGTGGGGGGTGGGTAAAGGTGGACAATAGAGGGCGGGTGGGGCGGGGCGGGAATAGACAGGTGAGCGGGTACTAAAGGAAGTGAGGAGCCGTAAGGGTGTTTGGGTGGTTACAATCTATAGGTTTTATGGCTTTTTTCCTGGCGTGAGCAAAGTTGTAGTGTTTGGGTGGGCGGCGGTGGGTGTGGCATACCAGACCGCCTGCCGCGATGATGCCTCCATCTCCCGGTGTTGCTGCTCTGTGGTGTCGGCGGCAGCTTGTCTGGCCAACGTCTTGGCCTGCTGCAGGCTGGCCAGAACGGCGGCGGTGACTGCAGGCCACCTGGTGGTTGCGCGGGCCGCCTCATCAGCAGCCTCGTGTCCTCGCACTGCATCGTGGCGGGGCACCCAGTGGACCGCACGTCGTGGTGCCCCTGCGCGGCGATCCATTGGAGGAGGCCCAGGGTGGTGGCGGTGAGCCACACGATGTCCGCTGGCGGGCGCAGCTGCTGCAGGACCTGTAGGGCAGACCTGGAATCACAGTGGACGACCACTGTCCACTGCCGACGGTCCCGGGCGTGCTCCAGGGCGTGCTGGACTGCCAACAGCTCCGTTTGCAGGGTGGAGCAGTGGTCGGGCAGCACCTCCCGCCCTGTGACCACCGCCGCGTCTCGTGCGTCCTGCCTCTCTCAGGGTCGACCGTGCCGGCACGTCCGTGTAGAAGACGGTAAGATAAGATTTTCATCCTATCTAGACACTTTTCAAGTACCAACTACAAGGTTATTGACTATACAAAGCGCCGCCACGTCAGCACGAACTAGGCGGACTCGAACCGCTGACCGAATGCACAGGGACGCTGCACATTGCGAGCTCACGTCTCTACCAACCTTGCCACCCTGACGGGCTGTAGAAGACGGTGCTGCCCGGGACGTCGGCCTCTGCCCTCCCCCTCAGTGCTCCGCCCGGGGGCACACCGCCTGGCTGGCCGGCAGGGTGGTGGTGTAGTAGATGTCGGAGTAGATGACCACCACCCTGCTGACCAGCTAGGCGCTGTGCCCCCGGGCGGAGCACTGAGGGGGATGACAGAGGCCGACGTCCCGGGCAGCGCCGTCTTCTACATGCACGGAAGGCACGGTCGACCCTGAGAGAGGCAGTGGTGATGACCTCCACCGCCAGGGCTTGCCTCGGGGAGGGGGGGGGGAGCGGCGTAGAAGGCGGCAGGAGGGTCGGGTCCTTCCTGCAGTAGGTGGTGGAGGTGGGAGTCGGTGGTTGGCGGCGTGGGCCTCCCTGCGTAGCCAGGTGTTGCCGGCTGACAGGTCCCGTCCTTGTGGTAAAACTCTCCTCCCCTTGGACCCCCTCAGTCTGCCACGCCCTCTCCTGCTGGAAGATGTCGCCCTCCCGACAGGCCGCTAGCTGCTGCATCCTGGGGGTCAGGGGCGCCAGCCGGGCCTCGCCCTGCATGACGCAGCCGCGGGTCCAGCGTGGCGCCCCGACCATGGCTCCTCATCTCTCGTCTTGTGTCTTGTCTCTACTTTCCCGTCTATCTCTTCTTTATTCCTCTCTTTTCAACCCAATCTTCTTCCTCTCTTCTTCACTCTTTCCTCTCACATCTTCTCCCGCCTTACTCTTCCATGATTTTTTTCTATTTCTTTTTCTTTCACACTCCCTCTCTCTCTTTCTCTTTCTCTCATCTGGATTTGTCTTACCTCATTGCCTTCCACCTCTTTTCTTCCTGTCTTTTTTTCCCTGTTTTCCAGACCTCTCTTTTTTCCCTTCAGTATTACCTCTCCCTCTCCTCTCCTCTCCTCTCCTCTCCTTCCCTCCATGCACTCTCTTTCTCTCTCACTCCACTGGTTATTTCTTCCATCTGTCTGTTCCATTGCCATTTCTTGTGTTATATATTTTCATCCCTTCTTATCCTCTTCCTCTTCCCTCTCCCTCTTATTTACTTTTTTTGTCTTCGTCTCTACTACTACTACTACTACTACTATTACTACTACTACTACTACTACTACTACTACTACTACTACTACTACTACTATACTACTACTACTACTACTGTTACTACTACTACTACTACTACTACTACTACTACTACTACTACTATACTACTACTACTACTACTACTACTACTACTACTACTACTACTACTACTACTACTACTACTACTACTGCTATTACTACTACTACTACTACTACTACTACTACTATTACTACTACTATTACTACTACTACTACTACTACTACTTCTATACTACTACTACTACTACTACTACTACTACTACTACTATACTACTACTACTACTACTACTACTACTACTACTTCTACTTCTACTACTTGTATTCCTGCTTCTTGTTGATATTGTTCTTATTGGTCCTCATTTCATTTCCTCTTTCTACTTCAACCACCACCGTTTTTATTCCTTCATCCTTTTGATTTGCTCTCGATTTCAAGTTTTTGTCATCTCTCTCTCTCTCTCATCCTCTCTCCTCCTCTCTCTCTCTCTCTCTCTCTCTTTTGAAGCGGTAAAGGAGGTTAGGTTAGATTAATGAGGGAGGGGGGATGGGGGGCGGAGGTGATGGAGGGTAAAGGGGGGGGGCAAGAGAGAGAGAGAGAGAGAGAGAGAGAGAGAGAGAGAGAGGAGAGAGAGGAGGAGAGAGAGAAGAGGAGAGAGAAGAGAGGGGGGGAGGGGGCAGGTGAGAAAAACTATTTCAGGGTTCAGAAAATCTTCCTCCTCCTCCCCCCTTTCCCCCTCCTCCTCCTCCCTCCCTCCCCCTCCTCCTCCTCTCTCTTTTTTCTCCCCCCCTTTCCCCTCCTCCTTCCTCCTCTTCCCCTTCCTTTTCTTCCTCCCACCTTTTTTTTTTCTTTCATTTTCTTCTCTCCCATCTCGTTTATTCTTCATTTTCTTTTTCCCCAGTCTTATTCTACT
>JACEEZ010009738.1:0-27500 GCA_016584305.1 Chionoecetes opilio | reverse complement strand
TCCCTTCCTTTCCTACCTTCCATTCCTTCCCTTCCTTCCTTCCTTCCTTCCTTCTTTTCTTCCCTTCCTTTCCTCCCTTCCGTCCCTTACTGCTTTCCTTTCCTTCCTTCCTTCCTTCCCTTCCCTTCCTTCCTTTCCTTCCTTCCCTTACTTCCCAACCTTCCTTCCCTTCCTTCCCTTCCTTCCTTACTTTCCTTCCTTCCCTCCCTTCCTTCTCTCCCTCCCCTTCCTTCCTTCCTTCCATCCCTTCCTTCCTTCCCTCCCTTCCTTTCCTTCCCTTCCTTTTTTCCTATCCCTCCCTTCCTTCCCTCCTTCCTTCCTTCCCTTCCTTCCTTCCTTTCCTTCCTTCCTTCCTTCCTCTTCCTTCCTTCCTTCCTTTCCTCTCCTTCCTTCTTTCCTTTCCTTCCCTCCCTTCCTTCCCTCCCTTACTTCTTTCATTTCCTTCCTTCCCTCCTTCCTTCCTTCCCTTCCTTCCTTCCTTCCCTCCCTCCCTTACTTCTTTCATTTCCTTCCTTCCCTTCCTCCTTCCTTCCCTTCCTTCATTCCTTCCCTCCCTCCCTTCCTTCCTTCCCTTCCTTCCTTCCCTCCCTTCCTTCCTTCCCTTCCTTCCTTCCTTCCCTCACCTTCCTTCCTTCCCTCCCTCCCTTCCTTCCTTTCCTCCCTTTCTTTCCTCCCTTCCTTCCCTTACTTCCCTCCCTTCCTTCCTTCCTTCCCTTTCCCTTTCCTCCCTTTCTTCCTTCCCTCCCCTTCTTTCCTTCCCTTCCTTTTTTCCTATCCCTCCCTTCCTTCCCTCCTTCCCTTCCTTCCTTCCCTCCCTTCCTTCCCTCCCTTCTTCCCCTTCCTTCTTTCCCTCCTTTCCTTCCCTCCCTTCCTTCCCATCCTTCCCTCCCTCCCTTCCTTCCTTCCTTCCCCCTCTTCCTTCCCTTCCTTCCTTCCCTTCCTTCCTTTACTTCCTTCCCTTCCGCCTTTCCACTTAATGACAGAAGGAAAAAGTATGGCCAGCGTACTTCCAACAGATGATATTTATACGTTATGTAAATTTACGTAGGATAGGATAAAGAGAGAGAGAGAGAGAGAGAGAGAGAGAGAGAGAGAGAGAGAGAGAGAGAGAGAGAGAGAGAGAGTGACAGCGGTAAACAAACACAGATAGACGAACATACAGACAGACAATTAGATAAGCAGATGATATGAGACAGACAAACAGACAGAAATAGACGGAATGAAAAGAACCCATATCCACAAACCCTTCAATATAAGAAAATAGTTACGTGTTCCATCATAACGGGAATGAACGAACAAAAAAGGAGAATAAGCGAACAAAAAAGGAGAATGAGCGAACAAAAAAGGAGAATGAGCGAACAAAAAAGGAGAATGAGCGAACAAAAAAGGAGAATGAGCGAACAAAAAAGGAGAATGAGCGAACAAAAAAGGAGAATGAGCGAACAAAAAAGGAGAATGAGCGAACAAAAAAGGAGAATAAGCGAACAAAAAAGGAGAATAAGCGAACAAAAAAGGAGAATAAGCGAACAAAAAAGGAGAATAAGCGAATAAAAAAGGAGAATGAGTGAACAAAAAAGGAGAATTAGCGAACAAAAAAGGAGAATAAGCGAATAAAAAAGGAGAATGAGTGAACAAAAAAGGGAATTAGCAACAAAATAGAGATGCATTGCAACATTCGATATCACACTCTCATACTTCCTATCTCCGTCAAAAAAGAGAAGGAAAAAATGGAGATATGAACTTTGAACGAAAGGAAAAGGAGAGAGAAGAAGAGAGGAGATAGAAGGACAAGAAAGGAGAGATAAGGAGAGAAGAGAGAGAGGAGAGAGAGAGTGAACAAAGAAAAGAGATGAGTGACAGCGGTAAACAAACACAGATAGACTAACATAGACAGAACAATTAATAAGGCAGAATGATAGTGACAGACAAAAGACAGAAATAGACGCGAAGAAAAGAAACCCATATCACAAACCCTCAATATAAGAAAAAAGTAGATGGTTCCACATAAAGCGGGAATGAACGAACAAAAAAAGAGAACGAACAAAAAAGAAAGAACGAACAAAAAAGAATGAACGAACAAAAAAAGAGAACGAACAAAAAAAAAGAAAGAGAATGAGCGAACAAAAAAGGAGAATAGCGAACAAAAAAGGAGAATAAGCGAATAAAAAGGAGAATGAGCGAACAAAAAAGGAGAATAAGCGAACAAAAAAGGAGAATGAGCGAACAAAAAAGGAGAATGAGCGAACAAAAAAGGAGAATGAGTGAACAAAAAAGGAGAATGAGCGAACAAAAAAGGAGAATGAGCGAACAAAAAAGGAGAATAAGCGAACAAAAAAGGAGAATGAGCGAACAAAAAAGGAGAATAAGCGAACAAAAAAGGAGAATGAACGAACAAAAAAGGAGAATAAGCGAACAAAAAAGGAGAATGAGCGAACAAAAAAGGAGAATAAGCGAACAAAAAAGGAGAATGAGTGAACAAAAAGGAGAATGAGTGAACAAAAAAGGAGAATGAGCGAACAAAAAAGGAGAATGAGCGAACAAAAAAGGAGAATGAGCGAACAAAAAAGGAGAATGAGTGAACAAAAAAGGAGAATGAGCGAACAAAAAAGGAGAATGAGCGAACAAAAAAGGAGAATGAGTGAACAAAAAAGGAGAATGAGTGAACAAAAAAGGAGAATAAGCGAACAAAAAAGGAGAATGAGCGAACAAAAAGGAGAATGAGGAACAAAAAGGAGAATGAGTGAACAAAAAAGGAGAATGAGGAACAAAAAGGAGAATGAGTGAACAAAAAGGAGAATGAGTGAACAAAAAAGGAGAATGAGTGAACAAAAAAGGAGAATGAGTGAACAAAAAAGGAGAATGAGTGAACAAAAAAGGAGAATGAGTGAACAAAAAAGGAGAATAAGCGAACAAAAAAGGAGAATAAGCGAACAAAAAAGGAGAATAAGCGAACAAAAAAGGAGAATGAGCGAACAAAAAAGGAGAATGAGCGAACAAAAAAGGAGAATAAGCGAACAAAAAAGGAGAATGAGCGAACAAAAAAGGAGAATGAGCGAACAAAAAAGGAGAATGAGTGAACAAAAAAGGAGAATGAGCGAACAAAAAAGGAGAATAAGCGAACAAAAAAGGAGAATAAGCGAACAAAAAAGGAGAATGAGCGATCAAAAAAGGAGAATGAGCGAACAAAAAAGGAGAATGAGCGAACAAAAAAGGAGAATAAGCGAACAAAAAAGGAGAATGAGTGAACAAAAAAGGAGAATGAGCGAACAAAAAAGGAGAATAAGCGAACAAAAAAGGAGAATGAGCGAACAAAAAAGAAAAAAAAGAATGAAATGCAAATGCCATAAATCACGTTTCTTTTTTTGCATATATGTGTGTGGGAACGTGGCTCCAAAATCACAGTTCTGCCTCTCAAATGAACACTTTCTTTCATGTGTAACGCCAAAGCAATGCAATCAGCACATCAGGCAAATTCTTATCGGAAGTGCATAACATTTCCAAAGGTAATGCAATAACAGACAGAATAAATTAAGTCTCGCTTTCCACACTATTTTTTCCCTCAAGCCACGCTAATGGAGACGCAACATAAATACACTCACAGATAGAAGAGTATTCATGCATACATACAGACAAGACAGATAGACAGATAGATACATGAACTTGCCTACATACACACAAAAATGACACATACATACATACATACACCATAAGAGCATGCATACATACATAGAGACAGATAGATACATGAATTTGCATACATACAATACATACACACAAAAAGGACATACAAAAGAAAAGAAAAAGGAAAGATATTTAGTTTAAAGAAAAGAAAAGGGAAAATGGCTGGCTATGGAAGATTTATGTGTGTGTGTATGTGTGTGTGTGTGTGTGTGTGTGTGTGTGTGTGTGTGTGTGTGTGTGTGTGTGTGTGTGTGTGTGTATTCATCTAGTTGTATTCATCTAGTTGTATTTTACTGGGCCTGAGCAACGCTCGTATGGCCCCGTCTCCACATCAACATATATTTTATCATTCTTCCTTAGTGCTTAGTGTTGACCGAAGCCACCACCCCGGGAGGCGGGTCACAAACCCCCGGCTAAGACCCGGTACCCAATCACTGCTGGGTGGACAGGGGCTCGGGTTTTAAGAAGACCGCCCGTCTGTCTTCGCTCCGCCCGGGGATCGAACCCCGGGACTTCTCGGTTGTGAGCCGAGCGTGCTATCCACTACACTACGGAGTTCTACTACTCCTACACACACACTCCGTGTGTGTTGGACAAAAAAAATAGACAGATGAGATAGGTGGATGGAATATAATGTTATTGTGTATCATGTTATGTTTTTGTTTATGTTGTTTTTGTTTGTCTTGTTGTTTTTGCTAAAATCTGTTTAATAAGTTAGGCTTCTCGATACTATACAACAACAACAGCTTTAACAGCAACAACTTTAACAGCAACAACAACATTATCAAGAAGTATAATAAGCTGCTGTTGCTACTACTACTGCTACTACCACCACCACTACTACTACTACTACTACTACTACTACTACTACTACTACTACTACTACTACTACTACTACTACTACTAGACCACCACCCCCTCACTCACTACGTATGCCTCTCTCATTCACAGCGTTTTCATTTCTTATGAAGAGAGAGAGAGAGAGAGAGAGAGAGAGAGAGAGAGAGAGAGAGAGAGAGAGAGAGAGAGAGAGAGAGAGAGAGAGAGAGAGAGAGAGAGAGAGAGAGAGAGACCTCATCCAATACTTCTGGAATGTATATAAACTGACAGACGGACTTGTTTGTGAAGGACAGACGGGCGTTTGGAAATCTTGATGACATAAAACGACAAGAAAAAGAAGAAGAAGAAGAAGAAAAAGAAGAAGAAGAAGAAGGAGGAGGAGGAGGAGGAGGAGGAGGAGGAGGAGGAGGAGGAGGAGGAGTTGGGTTTTTTATATATCACGTACGGGACATGAAAGGTTTTACGAGTTCATTTTACTAATACATCGGTGGATTACACGTCAACTTGAGAAGAGAAGAAAGAGAGAGAGAAGAAAAGAATACATATGACAGCTTGACGGGAGACTAAAGGCGAACGGCACACACACACACACACACACACACACACACACACACAGGTTATGATGCAAACTTTTTCCTCGTGAAGCTTTGTTTGTTTGTTTTTGTTTGTTGTAGTTCAGTTGTTTATTGTTTTTGTTGTGGTGTTCCTCGTTACTCTGGTCTGTGAGTGACTCTGTTCTCTTTTGTTCCAGGTGAGTTGATGGGCGGTGGGAGAATCTGGCGGCGGCAGGTGAGGACTGACTCTCTCTCTCTCTCTCTCTCTCTCTCTCTCTCTCTCTCTCTCTCTCTCTCTCTCTCTCTCTCTCTCTTTACAACCTCAACATCTATTTTTTCCTTCCTATAGTAGTCTTATTTTTAGGTTTAACATTTTTTTTCCCGTTTGTCTTCTCTCTTTTTGCGTTACATATAATTCCATTATCGTTATTTTTCTTGTCTTTTTCTAGTTCGTATTATTATTTTGTGTATAGGATTATTTTTTTGGGTGTTGTGTAAAAACATAATACATTTTTCCAGAAGAATACTTACCTGACGAGTTTATTTACGTCTTAATTAAGGGAAAAGGAGCCTAGAATAGCTACCATTGTTTGTATCCAGTATCTCTCTCTCTCTCTCTCTCTCTCTCTCTCTCTCTCTCTCTCTCTCTCTCTCTCTCTCTCTCTCTCTAGCCCGTCAGGGTGGCAAGGTTGGTAGAGACGTGAGCTCGCAATGGGCAGCGTCCCTGTGCATTCGGTCAGCGGTTCGAGTCCGCCTAGTTCGTGCTGACGTGGCGGCGCTTTCTATAGTCAATAACCTTGTAGTTGGTACTTGCAAAGTGTCTAGATAGGATGAAAATCTTATCTTATCTCTCTCTCTCTCTCTCCACACACACACACACACACACACACACACACACACACACACACACACACACACACACACACACACACACACAACACACACACACACACACACACACAAACACACATTATAATAACATTCACTACGTTATAGCGAATAGTAGTAGTGAATAGTAGTGAATAGCATAGTATCATTAGAACATAATTATGAACATTTGGGGAGGCGGTAGCAGAGTAGTTAGCGTCACCGAGTGGCGTTCTCGAAGACCCGAGTTCGATCCCGAGTGAGACCCATAAGTCCACTTAAAATAGTTATGTATTGTCGAGTGGCCTAAGAACACCCACATGCCCTGCCCATTAACTCTACCTTAGATTGCGAGTGCATCGGAGGACACAGGGGGGCGGCATGAGCCTCTAACCACAGGCGTCACTATAAAAATCCTGCCTGCGCCACCACGGGCGAGGGCCAGCCATCACAGCCCTAGTAAGGGCCTACCATCCCACCCCTGGAGGTCATTGCGTACAGGCTATATAGGCATAGATGTAAAAAAAAAATACACGAGGCCGTGATACCTACACGTGGTAGTTCCTGTTACTTAACGCTACCTACATCCACCTTTCATCCCTATCCATGAAATTGTCCGGCCTCCTTTTAAAAAACTCCCTATTGACTCCGTATTAACTACCTGACGACTGAGTCCAATTTCAATAATTTTTCTTTCTTTTTTGGGGAACCCCGCCAATCCCGCAGTGTTTTTTTTTTTTTTGCATTTTTCTGTGATTTTTTTGTACAGAAAGTCATAGGCATCAATATATTTTTTTATTGATTTATATGATTTTTTTTACATATAATACTCGGCGCCTCCCCCACTCTTATGTCGTACGAGTCATTCGCAGATGCGCGACACCCGTTCAGTGCTGGCCTTCTGCGATTACAATGTTGAAACATTGTTATCACTGCGTGTTTAATAACCAAGTTTTATAACCAAATAAGAAAATAAAGGGTTTTCAGTGAGAATGACGAGAATGAACACATTGTATGCACAGACTTTCCCCTTACGAGGGGAGTTTTGTGGTTCGGAATATACCTCATGGAGAGGCGTGGGAGTGCGGGGCTGAACTGACCTGACCCTCCCCCAAGCTAACAGCTGCCTGAGTATGTCCCGTGGCTGAGGCTAAGGACTGATGACCTGGCTTGTTTCTTGTCTTGTTGGGCCGTCGTGCGTTGCAACAGTTTGAGTCGCGCGTTGGTTTTTGTTAGACAGTTGCTCAGGCGGCAGGACGTCACTGTGAAGGTCGAGGCGTTCCCTCCTTCGTGTTTGGAGCCGTGTTTAAGGCAGCCGTGCCTCCTGGTGGTCGCCGCCAATCCGGGCCGCACGTGAGGCGCCTCACACGCACGCCTGGACTCACTTTTAGGGGCTTTGGGCGACGCCCGGCTTTTCCCCTTCGTGCGAGCGTGAGGCACCGTCGTCCTTCGTCTTCTCCTCGATGGGCGTCAGACGGTCGTCGGGTTGTTTCCCATCCAGGAGCTGGGGGATGGAAAAATTTGGGTGCCGGCTGCACGCCTCTGTTTGTGCTGCCGCAGCCCTCGGTGGTAGGCCTGCAGATGGGCGGTCCGTGTCCCCCTACAGCTGGTCCTCCGTGCGGGGTCGAACACGCCCAAACGCGTGTCCGCCTTTTCCCCTCACCCGCGTCCTCGCATCATTCTTCTCATACGCCAGAAAGTTGTATTTTTGCTCTTTATGAGTCGCTCTCATCTTCACCTCCTCGGTCGCGTACATTTGCCCGTTGTCGCCATACACGCAGAAACTTTTCCTTTTTTTCTCATATTTGCCCGGCTCCTTTTTTTTTCTTGGACTGATATGCGTTCCTTCAGGGTCGTCTCGTCCATGTAATCCGGCCTGGTAACCTTTGTGCCAGCGTGCGTTCTCGCCGCCTTTCACCTACCCTGTTGTACTTGTTAGGGCGCGTTCGTCATCCCAGGGCTTCCAGTCCGTCACACACACACCAGGTGGTGGTGGCGGTGATGGCCATGGTCCGGATGGTGGGCAACACCTCCTCGCGGTCCGAGTCGTGGTGCGAACACTTGCCGCGTGCTGCTCGTGGCGCTCCGTGCTCCCAACGAGGCTATAGTTGCGGTACTCATCACTCAATTCCTTCTCGTGTTTGTGTTAGTGCTGTAATTGGATGCTGTGCCTCGTGGTTATCTGGTGTTTGTTCCAGCTTTAAGCTTTTTTAGCTTAGAGTATGTGTAATCTTCTTCAAGCGTTTCCTATCAAAGTCAGTGGCAGGTTGTTACACTAGTCACGACTCAAGTGATTGGGTCCTCTGCGAACCTGCAGTTTTGTCTGAGCCTCGTATTTCTGGTCCCGGGTTCCTCGTCCTTCATTGGCAGGGGAGTTATGCCATTCTCTTCTCTGTGACGGTGTGACTGTTGGGACCTTCCAGGTATCGGCCAGTGGTCCTCGGGACCGATAGTTTTGGTCTCCTCCTCGGATCTTTGGCGGCGGATTATTTGTTCCTCCACCATTCCTGCACCTCATCCACTGTTCAACTTCTGTGCGTTTAGGCTCACAGTTGTGGTAGTTTTGGATCGGACCGGGTATCATCGATTGGGTCTTCTCTGGGACCTGCAGGTTTGCCTTAACCCTTGTACCGGTGGCGGGCGGATCAGTGTTTTTTTCCAAAGGGCAGGCGGCCTCCACTCTTGTTTTCTTGGGTTTCCTTTCTCCGCGTCTTTGTCTCCCGCCCGTTTAGCGGCACGGAAAGTATTTTCTATTTCCATTTCCTACCTCTGTAAGGAACTTTGGTGTTCTCGTTTGACCTCAAGTGTCTTGCTGCATAAAAGTTACCAGTGATGTTCTGTAGCTTTCGTTTTTTGAGGAGCATGCTTGTTCAAGTCCCTCTTGGCAAGACGCGCCGCGCTCCACGGGCACACGTTTGCACCCACCGTTAGGGAACCTGCCACCTTTGCTTTTTCTGGAACGCTTTCTCTGACGCAGGCGTGCTTTCTTTACTTCTTGCTCTAGTAAGGTGGTGCGCGTGTCCTCCTGAATGGGTAAGGCCGCGCCTTGCGCCATGGGGCCTGCAACATCTTTTTCTGGAAGGCCTCCTGGTCGTTGTCCAGCGTCCTCGAGGCGGGTGCCCATTGTTGCAACGTCCCTATGTTCAGTCTATAATAATCATAATAAGGAATTCCCGGTCTTTGACGGGTGAGGCACGTCATCCATTCTGAAGCGCAGGCATCTTGGCCCGCGGGGGTTTGGCAGACTCCGGTGGTCGCTGCTGCCCGCTGTGCTTGCACGCCGCCTGGGCCGCCGCGTCTATCCTCGTGAGTGCGGGAGGACGCTTGCATACTTGTCATTGCGGGAATCTGCCGCTGGCTGCACACTGCAAGCTGCCTCAATTCCGCCTTGAAAAGTGCTTGGTGGGCGCTCCTGTCCCGTCCACTGCCCTTGCATACTTTGCTGTGGCACAAGTTTTCCTTGGCCGTTTAGGCGCGCGAGTAGGCATTGGTTCTTTCTTGCTTATAATTCAGCTTAGCTTAGTGAGCTGCGAGACTCACGCTCCCCGCTCACCTCCATCCTGGTACTTTATCGTGATAGTCCACCTTGCAGCCGGGCTCACTTTCCATGTGTGAAATCTACCATGTCAATAGCGTTGACGTAGACCTCCCTCGCCGTCAGACTTTCCTCCCAACCGCTCACGTCAAGCATCGGCAACCTGTCCTTGGCGTAGACCCACTCAGCCAAGGGTCCGCCCATCGACCCTTTGACAGGTGTTCTAGACCCAATCATGGGACGACTCACCGTCCCCGCGAAGGCGCTCCATCACAACGTTTGTTCTCAGCAGGCAGCGTCACGATGCAGGGTCCTCATCACAACTCGTTCTCGTAAGGCAATCGTCATGATGCGAGGGTCGCTCATCACAACGTTCGTTCTCGTAAGGCGCGTCGTGATGGGAGGTGCCGCGCGGCGTCCTTGTCAGCGCAGGCTGCCCGTCGCTGGGTGGGCGGCGCCATGGCTTTCTTTGACCCTAGTGTCGGTGGGATTCATTCCTATCCTGGTTACGGCTTCCCGTCAGGCTCCCGGCGGGCCGGCACTCTCGCGCCGACACTAGCCGGGCATCGTCCACTCTCTTGAGGAGCAGCATCGCGGCCTGTTGCCTCTCTCCAGGTGGCGGCCTCGCGTCGGGCCCATGCCACACGTGCGGCTCCAGCTTTGGTGGGCTGAGGCGCATCAATATTTCCTGTGAAGTCATTGTTGTTGAACAACTCTATGTCTATGCGGATGCATTATCTTTTCTTTGTCGTAGACTTTCCATCTCTGGTCCTCTCTATACTATTACTCATGTCCTTGCAAAACAGCGACCTCCTTAATATTAAGGATGATCTCTGATCCCCTGTGAATCAGCTTGGAGTTAGAAAGGGTTCCAAGATCGCCACTCCCCAGGGGTCTGATCGCGACGTTTCGTTTCGCAAGCCTCGGCGCTGATTGGCTGAGAGCGCCATATCTTCACTACTGACTCCATGGGAATAATGAATCATGATGAGGGAATGGCGTCCCGACTGACTGGTTAAAATGGGACTCATAGTGGAGGGGGCACACATTCCCCCCTATCTCTCTCTCTCTCCTCTCTCCTCTCCTCTCTCTCTCTCTTCTCTCTCTCTCCTCTCTCTTCTCGGCTCTTCCTCCTCTCCTCTCGTCGCTCATCCCTCGTCTCTCTCCTCTCTGACGCATGTATCTCATCTGAAAAAAACAACAAGAATTTTCTTTTTTTTTAATCCGCAAAAGAGCAACATTTACCGGTCGAAAATTCCAGTAAATCACAAAAAAATAACACACACACCACACACACACACACACACACAACACCACACACACACCACCACAGTAAATAAGAGAAAACTATTGTGGTGTTTTTTGCTTTACTCCCTAGAGCACACTTACCGCCGATCCATTAAAAAAATACGTTTTTCCATAGTCGGGGATTCGTTTTTGTGGGGGAAGGGAAAAGATACTCAAGAAAAGGGAAAAAGAAAAAGAAAATAAAAGGGGTACCCATTTAGGTTATCTGACCCCACAACCAACCAGCGAGAGAATGGGGGGAGAAAAGGGGGAAGGAAGAGGGAGGAAAGGGGAAGGAGGGCTGTCAGGAAGTGAGGATAAAGATAACAGGGAGAGAATGAGATTTGCGGGTGAAATATTTGGCAATCGTGCGGGCGGGTGGAGGAGATAAAATTTAAACCCTAAGGAAGCTCCTCCTCTTCCTCTTCTACCCCCCTCGCTGTTGGTGTAGTTTCCCTCCTCCTCCTCCTCCTCCTCCTCCTCCTCCTCCTCCTCCTTCTACAATTTCTCATTTTCTTCCCTATCCATTACCTCTCCCCTCCTCCTCCTCCTCCTCCTCCCCCTCCTCCTCTTCTTCTCCTCCAGCTCATCCTCAGCCTCATCTTCCTCCGTCACCTTCAGACAAAAGAAGGCTTGGGTGGGGGGCCCCTCTTAGCGCAGCCGGAGAGGAGGAGGAGGAGAGGAGGAGGAAGGAGGAGGAGGAGGAGGAAGGCAAAAGGCGATTTTCGTTGTGGCGTTTCTTGCGTTCGAAACTCAAATTACTTTTTTTTATTTCTTTGTGCCTTTTGTTTATGTTGTTTTTATTACTTTGATTTTGTTATTGCGTTTTGTTGTTGTTGTTTTTGTTGTTGTTTTTGTTGTTGTTTAACGGTATTTTCATCGTCACCTGAAAACTAATAACGTCGGTAATGAGAAACTCTTACTAACGGAACCTTGCCGTAAAAATAACATAATCTGATCTTTTGAAGAAAAAAAAATAACCCTCTGATTTCTTCTTAAACACAAAAAATTTTTTTCATAATCTCAAATCACCTTTTTAATGAACCCCTTGAGACCCAGAACGTAATTTTCATCGAAATTTAGCTTCCATTGACGATTTTGAGTGAATATAAGCAATATTTTATAGATAGACCTGCTTAGTATCCTTGTCCAGTAATTAATGTGGTATATTTTTGGTTACTTTCGTAATTTTATGTTCAACAACAGGACAATTTTAGTAGCCAAGGAAAGATCTTGGCGTGAAGGGGTTAATGGAGGGAGCGTGGATCCAAATCAACAAATCTAAAACCCAAAAAGGCAATTACAGAGTTGGTAGTTGTTGGTAGTTAATCAACATGAACAGTGGATGCAGGGGGGATAACCCCGCAACCCCTCCAAAACCCCCCCTTCCCTCCCCCCCTTCAACCCCTTTCCCCCCCCCGCCGCCCCTTTCCCCCCACACCTCCTTCCACCCCTCGCCCCGCCCTCCCCCATGCTCTCCCTAACTCCCCCCTCCCCCTCCCCCCTCCCTCGTTTTCCCCCCTTCGTCCCCTCTAGTGCTCATTTTGATTGCCTTTCACCTGCAGACCGCCGGCAGGTAAAGGCCCCCCCCCTCCCTGCTGAGGTATTTAACATGACAAGGGAGTGATTATAATCCTTCTGAATAAAAATTGGATTTTGGGCCTTGTAAGTAATTAAAGAATCCCGTGAAAATATTTTTAAAGGCCTATATATAATTCTAGAACACTGTAAGCTGTTTTTAAGGTGTGTAAGCAGCTTTTGGATTCTATGAACATTTAAGGGAACAGTTAGTTTTTTAGTATATAGTTAGTTAATAGTTTAAGGACCCGACGTATCAGTTTCCAGATTTAGGTGTACAGAATTTAGAGGGATTTAAAACAACTACAGAATACAGGTAAAACATTTAAGAAGCGTGTGAACAACTACAGAACACTAATACAACCCTGTTCTTGCCAAACTTACAAACAATATTTATAATCACTGTATATAAAGTAATAATTTCTCAATGTACAAAACAAAAAAAAATTCACTTAAAAAAAAAAAAATCTCCTCAAAAAAAAAAAAAATCTCACTGTACAAAAAAAAATTCTCTCTACAAAACAATCTACCAAAAAAAATCTTTCTATAAAAAAAAAAATCCACTACAAAAAAAAATATCACTGTACAAAAAAAATAAAAAATTCTGAACAATGGTAAGGCAATTTCAGAGCCGCCATGAACAGGTGAGCATCGCCGGCGAGCGAGCCACGTTATAAACACCACTCCCGGGCAGATAAAATCCTGTTCGTGACGTGTTTGGGTCGTGTTTTGTTGTGTTGTGTGCTGCAAAACGCGCCGCAGCATCCCCCCTTTTTCCCCTCCTTTCCCCTCCCATGCCTCCTCCCCTTTCCCCCCTCCCCTCTCCTTCCCCTCTCCTTCCCCACCTTCCCCACCTTCCCCATGCCCCCTTCCCCTTCCCTTCCCACCTTCCTCTATGCCCCCTTCCCTTCCCCTCCCCTTTCCCACCTTCTCCCATGCCCCTTCCCCTTCCCCTTCCCCTTTCCCCTTTCCCCTCCCTCTGTTTTGCGGGCAGGACAGGTTTTTCGGAGGCTTCCTTTTGCTTGTTGAACTTTTTCTTTGGTCCTCACTTTTTTTCACTTTTTTTTTTTTTTTTAGTTTCCCGAGCGAGCAGCAGCTCTCGTCTCAGCCCTTCAAGGTTCGTGGTGGTGGTGGTGGTGGTGGTGGTGGGGGTGGTGGTGGTGGTGGGGGTGGTGGGGATGGTGGGGGTGGTGTGGTGGTGGTGGTGGGTGGTGTGGTGGTGGTGGTGGTGGTAGTGGTGTGGTGGTGGTGGTGGGGTGGTGGTGGTGGTGTGGGCGTGGTGGTGGTGGGGGGGGTGGTGGTGGTGGTGGTGGGCGGGTTTGGGGGTGGGGGGTTGGTGGTGGTGGTGGTTGGTGTGGTGTGGTGGTGGTGGGTGGCGGTGGTGGTGGCGGGGGGGGTGTGGTGGTGGTGCGGTGGGGGTGGTGGTGGGGTGGTGGGGGTGGTGGTGGTCTTGGTGGTGGTGGTGGGGTGGGGTGGTGGTCGTAGTGGTGGTGGTGGTGGGGTGGGAGTGGTGTTGGTGGTGGGGGTGGGGGTTGGTGGGGGCTGGTGGGATGGTGGTGGTGTGGTGTTGCTGTGAAATTGCTTTTGAAAAAGGGAGGTGCGAAGCTTCCATCCGTAAGTGGCTTAGAAATTGACGATTCTCCCTCAGGATTTAAGTCACGGAACCATCTCCTCTCTCCTCTCTCCCCCCTCCTCTCCTCTCTCTCTCTCTCCTCTCCTCTCTCTCTCTCTCCTCTCTCTCTCTCCTCTCTCCTCTCTCTCCTCTCTCTCATCTCTCTCTCTCGTCCTCACATCTCCTCTCTCTCTCTCTCGCTCCTCTTCCTCTTCTCTCACACACCACACACACACAACAAGCACACGCACACACAACACACACCACACACACAATGGCTGCCTCGGGTATGGGGGCTCCAATATTATTGAAAACGAGTGGCAAGAAAGGGAAAGGCGGGAACAAACCATGAATGCATAGATTAAGATGACAAATGATCTGGTCACAGAGGGGTGTCTTGGGGTGTTACGGAGGCGCCTTGTGAAGCCCGCCTGGTTTCCTTTTTTAATTTTGCTTTTAAAAGTGTTGAGTTTTAAAATAGGAAAAAGATAGGAAGAGCTAGGTTTTTAGATAGGAAGATACGACAGAGCTGAGTTTTTAGATAGGAATAGATAAGGAAGCATCTGAGTTTTTAGATGGAACGATAGGAAAGCTGAGTTTTTTAGATAATAAAGATAGAGAGCTTGAGTTTTTAGATAGGAAAAAGGAAAGAGCTGAGTTTTTAAGATATGAAAGATAGGAAGCAGCTGAGTTTTTCAGATAGGCAAGATAGGAAGATCTCCTTTTTTAAGATAAGAAAGATAGGAAATCTGATAGGACAATTACATATTTACAGGACAGTATCATTTTTACCCCTTTAGCCCAAACGTAATTTCCATTGTATTTGGAGTGCCATTAGACTTTTTTTAGTGAAGAGTAACAATATTTTATAGATATGGACCTTGTTTAGTATCCTTGTTGACTTAACTGATTTGGATTTTAAGTTACTTTTTCGTAATTTTATGACTCGACAACATACATTTTTTTTTATAGCAAATGAAAGATCTGGGTGTTAAGGGTAAATTATGTCTTTTTAGTAGTGGTTTGTTGATTTTTTGATTGTAGGTGCTGATAGGAAAGTGTCATATATATATTACAACGAAGTATATATTTTCATGTGAGAATATACTAAAGATCTCCACCAAGTTAAGTTTAGTAAACTAAGGCGCCAAAAGTTTTCCAATATATTTTTTAAGACCTTTGATACTTTTTGTTAATTACTGATTAAGGTAAATTCGGTCCCTGAGTGGGATTTTGGTATGTATTGAATCTATTTTATGGCATTTTTTTTTTGTGGACAGTAAAATTTCTATCGATCTAGCCATCTTCTATCTATCTATCTATTTGTGTATCCTCTGAAAGTTCAGTACCCCGGTGTGTACTGTAGAGAAGAACTGCCGTGAACGGTTGGTCCCAGCCATGCGCCAGCCATTTTTTTTTTTAATCTAACCTAACCTTACGCTTACCTAACCAACTAACCAATTTATAGTAAAATAAATAACCAAAGTACTCTAACCTAACCTTACTCTAACCAAACCTTTATGTACTAATAATAACCTAAATCACCGCCCTACAGCGTGATATTTGGTCCAGTAACAGTCCCGCGTCGTCTGTTTTGTTTACATCCACCGGGGTTTCTGCGGCGCATGCTGTGACCAATCCGGCACGGCGGACCTTCTATCCCGTTATTTCCCACCTGGGGGAAATTTCCCCAGGGGGTAAATTTCAGGATTCTAAGGGGAGAAATGTATTCTCCTTGGGGAGGGAAAGGGAGCAGTCAGTCGACAGAAAAAAAAGTTTTAGAAGGCGCTATTGACCTTTTCTTCAAGTATATATAGATATAGAGGATAGTGGGCGATATACTTGTGTTATTATTAAAGCAGTACATTTTGTGTATTGGATCCTTTTTTCCTTGAAGGGGGGAAATCCGGATGGTTGAACTGGTTGAAAGGGGACACAACAAAAAAATGTTTGGGAACCACTGATAGATCATCAAACAAAGATATATTACAACCCCTATGATAATCAAACCATGATATTTACCACCACCTATAGATCATCAACAAATTAATTATTATATGCATAATATTTATATGTTCAATCAAGTACAGTAAGATAAGTCAATAAGACAGTAAGACAATACATTGAATCTTGTTTTATTATTTTTATTTTTTGCATTCATTCCTAAGACAGAACTGGGGTTTTTTTTTCATCATTCCTAAACTACATTTAACTGTTTTTTTTTTTTTTTTTTTTTTGCATCTCATATCCTAGCAAGACAATACATTACTTTTTTTGCCGAGACACTCCTAAGACCATACATCGCATCTTTTTTTTTTGTTGTTTTTTCTTCCTGATCTATTCCGTGAGTGCAGTTAATTTTTTTTTTTTTGTGTTCATCCATTTCTAATTATAGACATATCCAGTTTCCTGTTTTTATATTTTTTTGCATCCATGTCTTGTAGTATACGGAGACAATACATGTGAAACTTGTTTTTTTTTCTGTGTGTTTTTGGTTGATTTTTTTTGTCATCCCTTCCCTATCAGGGTTGGCCAGGTTTGTCTCATTCCCGATATTGTGCCCTATGTTCCTGCCTCAATACCTCGTGCTCCTGACTGCTGTGATTAATCTAGACTCGAAATCTTCCACACGCGCATTTTTTCCAATCTCGCTTCCCAAACTTTCTCCTCCTCTGTACTTCCGTCCCTTATTCTGTCTGTTATTTTTTTCCTTCTCTCAAATTTTTCGTGTTTTTCTAGGGCGGCCAAGTTTTCTTGGAGCGACTTTTCCTATTTTTGATACTTACTTTGCCTTTCCTCGGTTTCTTCATCTCCTCGAATTTTTTGCTTTTCATCCACTTTCTTGCCGCCATTTTCGGTATTTTGTAGTTAACATTCCTTTTCCTCGGGTTTTTTCTACACCTGCCACGCTTCCTGTGTCTTTTTCCTTGATCACTGTCACTCTCACATTTCTTCATCGGCCGTCATTTGCATTGGACTCGAATCTTCGTAGCTATTCCATGCGCTACACTTCGTCATCCGTTCCCATCGGTTTTGGTTTTCTTACTCCTCTGTGTCATTGTCGTCTCATATCCTCGATTTTCTTTCTTGCCACTTCAATATCAGTTTCCTTCGTACGTTGTTTTTCGTTGTTCTCCCCTATCAAGCAGTTTCCTCTGCTTGCTTGATGTATAGTTTCTCAGCTTTTTCTGTTGAGCACTGAATTTGGTCTTGATAAATGCCTTTGGGTTGTATGCCGAAGCCGACGTATGTTCCCTCTAAAAAGTTCGATCCTCACCGCCTTACCGCCGGGATTTGACGCTGCTGAGATGCCTGACGAATCTGTCCAGATGGCGTTGGTGGACGGGAGTTTCTCCCAAGTCTGTCTTCGAAGGGCAGGCAGTGGGTGACGATTCCTGCACCGTGTTCTGTTTGTTTGGTTTGCATTCCTTGACGGCAGTACTGCGCCATGGGAGTGTCACGGATATCCTTGGGCTTCGGCTTAGCGGCTCCAATTGGCCTCCCTGCTCCTCTCCGCCGCCTTTCGCTCCTGCTCCTCTTCCCTCAACATCTCTTCTCATCATTATAAGAGTTTGGCGTTCCAACCAAGTGTCCAAATCAGAGTTGTCGTGTTGGTCTTCCTCGTCACGTCGAGTCGGTTCCCAGTCACGAGTCCCTACTAAAGCAGTCTTTCTCAGGTACCTCCATCGTTGTCCATCACTATGGCTTCACAACAGTGCCTGATTCTTGGAGGTATCCTCGCCTGCCCACCACAACCTGTCGCTCTGCACCAACAACTCGCGCCTCAATCCCTTGTGTCTGGATTCGTACACCTTTCAGGATGATGGCGTCGCAGCAAACCTCACTACTGACGACAAACACAACTTGTTCATTCTTTTTAAAACCTCGTTCTTTGTGCTTTGCCTTTTCTTTCACCATGTTGACGTAATCTTGACGAAGGTTCAGCTGCTTCTTATTACGCGAAAACGCGACCAGCTGCATTCTCTTTCTCTTGCGGGAGGTGCATCAGCCCACATCATCCTAGGGTACAGCGGAATAGACTATTAAGCTCGTGTTTCGGATCAATTCTCAGCTTCAAAGACCTGTGTTTTCTGCTCCAGAATTTCTGCGTCAAAACTCTTGTAGTAATTTTGGCCGACAGGCAACTAACTTTTTCTTTTCTTCTCACTCAATGCTTCCCATTTTTTCACCACTTCCTTCCTCGGGGCGGGCCCGTTTTTTGAGGCCCCCCGTGGGGGTGTTCCTTCGACTGCTGCTATATCTTGTATTCGTCGTCAATGAATTGAGGAAGAGGCTTTCCACGTAGGCCGTTGAAGCTGATTTGGCCAAATAGTTGCTGCTGTGGAGGGGGCTGCAAAACCCAGGGTACAAAGCTGCTGCTCCCCTGTTCCTTGCCTATCTTGGCCCTGTCACTCCACCCTGCGACCACACCAGCAGCGAGTTCCTATCCGGGTAGCCACAGTGTCGTACTCACTCTCCCTTGTCCCTACTGAACAAGTCGTGGTGAACAACACGTGGGTCGTAACAGGTTATTCACAGCGCCGCAAGGGCAAACCCATACCAAGAAATATCAACGGATCTTGACCCGTGAATTGTCGTTTTTTTAACGCAGCCTCTCGACCGCCGCCTGGGATTCAAGATCTCGTCACAAGACACTTGACACTCGGCAGCGATACACTGTCAAGATGAACCTCCCACTCGTCTTGAGGAAGTTGGTTCAGGTAGGCCTTTCTGCCGCCTCATAGCCTTCCACACTGTCGCTGTCGTCCGTTCTCCAAGCCCTTGGCCCGCCGCCTTCAGCATCCCGAACAGCGCAAAGTTCCGCCGACAACCGACTCATCACGTACTTAAGATGCTTCCGGTCCTGACGTCCTTCTTCGATGAAATGTTCCAGTACTGGTCTCACTCTCTGCCCCGAAAACGACCCCCACTGGCGAAACCCAGCCTCACCTTCCGGAAGCAAGTGCAAGGTCCGTCCGTCGCGATGAAATTTTCGCTGTATTTTTTTTATCCCTTCTGGGCCGCCAGCCACCATTCCTTCATCCATAGGAAGTCGCGTTAAGCGCCTCCCATCCTGCCTCAGCCTGCGCATTTCTCCTCCTCCCTCATCTCGTCCGCCATTGTCGCTGAATTGCCGTGCAACAAGTCTTTTCACCACGCTGAGGTCCACCTCTCTTTCTCATTCTCTTGCAGCACGATCACTGTCTTCGTGTTCCGCTCTGCGATGATATAGTCTAGGACTCAAGTAGGGGCCACGCTTTCCCATCACTCTGCTCATCGTCACTCTGGCACACCGACCTCCTACTCTCCTCTCCTGAAGTACTGCTCTCCTTCTCTGTCCATCCATTCCAACGGTCCATGCTAGGCAACCGGACTCCAGTGCTTCGTGGTACAGCGTTGTGGCCCACGAGCAACTGCAACTGTCCCTCGCAGCAGAGAAACAACGTCCCTATCTTCGTCCTCGTCGCCGTCTGAGAGGTGTCAGTACTTCCTCGCGTCGTCGAGTACTCAAGACCCTCGTGGATTTTGTCGTCGGGGATGTAATACTCCTCTATTGTCGTTCTCCTCGTCACTGGAGTCAATGTTCTGCTCCTGCATTCCAAGGCGCTGTCTTGAAGCCGTCAGGGTGTGGCTGCGGCTTCTGTTCAGCGCCTCGTGCGCCTTGCCGCTTCTCGCTCTCCTTCAGGACTCTTGCACCGTCTTGCGGCCGCTGTAGATCGCGTCCACCGCGCTGCAGCAGAACCCTCGCGTTCCTCAGCGTGTGCGCGGTACACGGCGCTAAGACTGCTTCATCACCAGCTCCTTCTCTGTCCTCCTCCTCTTCGTATTAGCTTTCAGCTCTTTCCTTCTCGGCTTGTCAGCTTTATCGCATTCCTTCTTCAGTCCCATCGCTTTCTTCAGATCCTTCTCCGTCACAGGAACTGCTCGTCTCTCACCACCTCATCATCAAATCTTCAGCACTCGGGGTCAGCGTCCGCTTCGTCCATCGTCCGGTATAGTACCTCAAAGATCACACTCGTCCTTGCTGTTTTCAAACATTTCCTTATCCTTGACCGCTGTAAGAGGACCAGCTTGTCCAGCCCCCCTTGAAGTAGCGGTGAATGATGCCCTGCATGCGTAGTGCACCTTTACGCATCACCGCCGTCCTGGTGCCTTCTCGCTCTGCCCTGCACACGGAAGTACGTGCGTCGCAGGAACAGCCTGTGATGATGTGCGTTCACTTGCTGCACCACCATATTCGCTTGGGGAAGACAGCCCGCCACCACCTCATCCTGTGCCTTCTGCAGCTCCCGCCCGGCGGCTGATGTCCACCACACACTTTCCGAGCAGGAATTCTGCAGCGTGTTAATCGGGCTTCCCTCTAGCCACAAAGTTCTGACGGGAGGATCAGGGTTTGGCCGAGCCTTTGGTTAATTGCGTCACGTCAGAGGAGGCTGCAACCGCCCTCCATGACGGCGCTCCTGCCTGCCTCATCAAGCAGCAGTAGTTCTGCAGCCATGTCCTTCCACGCGATCAATCTTGGCAAAGCTCCATGCTGTTCTTCATCCTCGTCCCGCCTCATAGTTCGGCAGTTCCTGCCCTGAGGTTCATCCTCATTCAGGTCTGGTGAGGTCTGGCTCCTTCCGCGGCCTCTGTCACCTCCTCGCCAGGGCGGGAGTCCTTGTCCGCTCCGCGGGGATCCAAACACAGGCTCGCCTCTCTTTCCACTTTCTTCCTGATGGCGATTCTTCTTATTTGAATTTTACTCTACGCTGGGCAGCCAGACGTTCTTTCCTTAGCTCGCTGGGCTCGCATCTGCGCGGACCTTGAGCGCCGCGATTGCCTTCAGAGACCTTCATGCGATGCTGAGGTCATTGTGTGAGACTCTTTTCAAATAATCTCAGTGCATCCTTTAGAGCGGTCATCTCTGCTTTTTGACTATCACAAGACCTGTCAAACACCCGTGTCGCAATATTAAGGATCTTTTTTGTAACAAAAAAAAGAAGAGCTTGGAGTTAGCGGCGGTGGGTTCGCAAGATGAGCATGGTGGTGACGGGTGTTCCGAGGTGACCTGGAGTTGATAGAAGTATTAGACCTTTTGGGTGGTGGAGGTCGCAATTCCCTTTTCATAATACTCCATTTCAAAATTGAACCTTACCTTGTGTGTAACAGATTCTTATTTTTTTTTCTCATTCTCGTACTGCCTGATAACTACACTACGTGGGTGTGGCGAGACCCTTTCTGATCTTTACGGCTATAGGGTTTACACACACACACATACACACACACAACACACACCTCACATAATACACACACAAAACACACACCACACACACAAGAATCCACACACAACACACACACACACAAACCGTACTGTGGGGTACTCCGTAGTGTCGTGGTTAGGCACGCTCGTTCACAACGAGAGTCCCGGATTCGGATCCCGCGGGCGGAGCGAAACATATGGGTTCTGGTTTCCTTAGAACCCGAAGCCCCTGTCCACCCCAGTCAGTAAATGGTACGGTGTCAGCCGGGGGTTTGTGACCTGCTCTCCGGGGTGGTGGCTTCGTCCAAACCTAAGCACTAAGGATGATGAATAAAAAAAAATTGATATGGAGACGGCCATAGGGCGAGCGTCGCTCTGGCCCTGTAAAATCACGAAATTACTACACCTAGATGAATACACACATGCATACGATACATACATACACTGCCACATACTGGGCCTATACTTGGATCTCGGGCTTATCCTCTCACCTATAGCTGCGGATCTTCTCAGTCCTATTTTCACTGTTTTTAACAAGTGTAATGTGGACGAGGATGCCGTGCTGCTGGGTCTTTCAGATGTAACAGTAGTCTGAGAAGGATTCAAATTGTACATATTTCCTGGCAAGCCTTGAAAAAGGATTTTGTTATGGATAAACAAAGTCAGTCGTTTGGGGTGGACAACTTTCCCCGTTCATATTTTTTGTGTCAGTTATTTTATTGTTGTGTTTGTCAGACACTAGAACATAAGACCTACGGAATTCTGCCAAAGACTGTTATAGAGACAGCGACACGGGGGGGGTGGTATTCTGTTAACATAGACACCTACCCCACATCCACTTGTCATGCCTTCCATATATTTTTTCTAGTCTTCTTTTAATCTCCCTATCGTCTCCTGTCCTAACTACCCGATAGGATTCTATTCCAGGTGTAGCAGTTGGTTAAAAGTTCACTCTCCTATTTGCGCATGTACGTTAGTATGAAATAATAAATAGACGAGGATAAGGATGAATCCATGGCGCTTTTAGTAAGTTTATGCCAGAAACTCGTTAGGATAATTTCTTCCGCTATTATAGTTTTTGCTTCTAAAAGCTGATGTAGTGATGTTATCTTTAATATTCCAGACACAAAGTTTACTATACATTACCGGGAAAATACAATACCAGGCTGACATCTAAGATACAAAATTAAAACGAACAAACTTTAATCTGCCTCTTATTGCTATATAAACAAGTATGTTTTACAATTGAACAGATTGTGAGAATCCTAATGGCTAGGTTATCCGTAAGGATTAAAGTATAATATACTACACCAATGTTTCACAATTTTTTCATTGAACACATTCATCAATAACCCCATTTTTGCAATTCAACTATTTTTCAGTTATTCTTAGTCTATCTATAAACCTGTACACATTTCCTTCTCACAGCTGACAGCTTCTAACATTACCGTAGCAAATTATCTTACTTGTACTGCAAGCAGCAATGTCATCGAATACAAACCCTGAACCATTGTTTGTGTGCAATGTACAAATTCTTCACAGCACATTACCTAACACTATTGCTCCACCCTAGGTGCGAGTGTTTATGGCTTCTCCACCCTAGTGGCCCCCAAAAAAAGTGGGTTTATGGCTTGCTCCCACCCTAGTGGCGAGTGGTTATGGCTGTACAGTTAAGTTTTTAAACAATTGCATTTTGGCATCAGCTTTTGGCACAATATGAAATTTACGTATCAATGGTATGAAACATGTCTATATATCGCCTAATTCTGTCTAATATGAATGTAAGTATGAGGAAGTACCACGTGTAAGTCCCCGGGCCTCTTGTAGCTCCTTATGTTCATAATCAAGGTGTCACGCATATCACTGCCTTACATGGTCCAATGCATTTTTAATAGTTGAAAATCACTTTGCAAGGTTTGCATCATCTAGGACAGTATTTCCAACCTGTGGGGAATGTCCTCCCTGGGGGAAATTTCAGGATTCTAAAGGGAGAAATTTATCCTGAGGGAGCATCTAAATTATAGCATTTAGTCGACAGAAGATAAGATGTTTTTGAATGCGGCTGTTGAACTTTTCTTCAAGTATATATCGATATAGAGGATATGGTCTATAGACTTGTCTTATTAAGCAAGAACATTTTGTGTTTTGGTTACTTTTTTTTTTGTCCACAAGAAGGGGGAAATCCAGATGGCTGAACGGGTTAAAGGGGGAAAACAACAGAAAAAAGGTTGGGAACCACTGTTCTATACCGTTCACTCCCTCACTCGTAACACAACCCAGTGTCGAGCATCTATAACACATCACAGATTCTCAGAGACGAACATTTTCTCTCTACACATATACAACTTGAAGCAACTTTGCAGCGTTCCTTCCTTTCTGTAAACCTTTCATGGTAAACTTTAGTCGTGGGAGTTTGCACGTCATCTGCATGAAAAGCTGTGTCAATAGACTTCCCGGGGCGTGACCTGCAGGACAAACACGTGAAGGCTGGAGACGCGACACGGGAACTACATTTAGCCTCCCTCACCTTCTCCTACACTCTTCGATTCAAGCTGGAAAAGCGTAATTTAAAAAAAAAATAGGGAAAAAAACTGGTTCAGAAATAGGGTGGTAAATTATTGGAATGGACTCAGTACATTCAACTAACGGGTAGTTAGTGCGGAGTCATTAGGGAGCTTTAAAGGGAGGCTAGATAATTCATGGATGGGGATGAAAGGTGGATGTAGGGAGTGTTAAGTAACAGGAAACTACCTCGTGTAGGTCTCAGGGCCCCTTTGTAGCTCCTTATGTTTTATTCTTATGTTCTTACACTATTTTTGTGGCTGTTCATAAAGGCAGCTGCTTTTCTCACTATCTAATTCCTTCATTTTTATCATGGAATACCACTTGTGATACCTTCATTCGGTATGTTTTTTTTTGTGTTTGGGACTATTTTTTTTATATTTACTCCCAGAAGTACTTAAAATAGCAAGCCGGATCGCCCACCCAGTTTTTCAACCTTGTTCTGTATTTATGTGTTTCTGTGTTCTTTATTCTTTAACCCCCTTCCTTCTCTGTAATCTCCCCCCCCCCCTTTTTTTTTACCCCTTCACGCCCAGAGCTTTCCTTGGCTATAGAAAAATCGTCTGTTTGTTAGCCAAAAAAATTACGAAAAGTAACTGAATATACCAAATTGTTAGTGGACAAGGATACTAAACTGGTCATATCTATAAATATTGCTTATAGTCACTAAAAATCGTCTAATGGTACACAAATTACAATGGAAATTAGTTCTGGGTCTAAAGGGGGGGAAAATACTCTTATAAACTTGTAAGCTGCAGGGTCGAGTATACGTGAAGTGTCGATCGGTGGCACTTCTTTCTCCGTTCTCCTTGTGCTCTCTCTACCCACTGAGGAAGACTCGTAGGTGTGATGCTGCGTGTTCAGTATATGCAGCTGTAACAAAATATAACAAAATAATAGAAAACATAGAAAACAAAACAAAGGGGTGCCGTTAGGAAAATAGGTAAATAGGAAAAGGGTGGGGTAAATTTAGGTAAGGTTGGGAGAGAGTTAAGGTTGGTAAATAGGTAAAGTAAGGTAGGTAAATAGATAAGGTAAGGTGGGTAAATATGTAAATAGGTAAGGTAAGGTTGGTAAATAGGTAGGTAGGTAAATAGGTAAGGTAGGTAAATAAGTAAGGTAGGTAAATAGGTAAGGTAAGGTAAGGTAAATAATGGTAAGAAGGGTGGGTAAAAGAAAGGGTTTAAAGTGGGTAAATAGGTAATAAGGTGGGTAAATTAAATAGGTAAGGTAAGGTAAGGTAAATAAATAGGTAAGATAAGGTAGGTAAATAGGTAAGGTAAAGTGGGTAAATAGGTAAGGTAAGGTGGGTAAATAGGTAAATAGGTAAGGTGAGGTAGGTAAACAGGTAAGGTTAGGTAGGGTAAATACCCTTAGGAAGGTAAGGTAGGTAAATAAATAGGTAGACAGGTCCAATTAGTGAGTTAAGAAGTTTACCTGTTTTGTAGAATAAATGATGGAACTTAGCATTTTATGATATGATAAATGATAGAAGTTAATGGAATAGTGTACGTACAGGGGCCCGGAAACCCATTTAAGAGGCCAGTCAAAGTTTCCAATTAGTGTTATTGTGTTCATTGTTTGTCAAAAAAATGCAAAAAAATACTCACTTTACTGACACATAAATCTTATCAAATTTTCTGATATATTTTTTTATAGGGACTGGCAACTATGCGGGCTATTTTTTCTTCTTCTCTTTTCTTCTTCTTCTTCTTCTTCTTTTTTCTTCTCTTTTCTTTTCTTCTTCTTCTTTTCTTCTCTTCTTCTTCTTCTTTTCTTCTTCGTTTGCTTGGCCAGTCCTTTGTGATGTAAAAAAAAAAAGTAAGCTTTTTCCGCGTCGATCAGCTTTTTCTATACTCTCAATAAATTAATGATAACCAATCCTACCTGAGTATTAAAGCGGTTAAGCCTCAAAGTACTAACATGAATTTTGAACAGGAGGGAAAAGAGAAGAGAAAGTATGGAAGAAAGAACACAGCACAGCTTAGAGAAGACTATGAACTTATTCCTTACTTTGCGAGGTTGTTTAATAGATGAGGAGGAGGAGGAGGAGGAGGAGGAGGAGGGAGGAGGAGGAGGAGGAGGAGGGAGGAGGAGGAGGAGGAGGAGGAGGGGGGGGAAGGAGGAAGGAGGGGAGGAGGAGGGGGGAGGAGGAGGAAAAGGAGGAAGAGGAAGAGGGAGGAGGAGGTTAGTGGGGAGAATAAAGGGGGAAGGAGAAGGGACGAGGAGGAAGAAATGAGAGGAGAGAATAAGGGAGAAGAGAGAAGAGGGGAGAAGAATAAAGGGGAAGAGAGGGAGACCGAGGAGGAAGAAGAGGGAGAGAATAAGGGGGAAAAGAGAGGGAAAAAGAGGGGAGAGAATAAGGGGAAGAGAGGAGGACCGAGGGAAGAAAAGAAGAAATAAGGGAAAGAGAAAAAAGGGGGGAAAAATAGGGAAGGCGACGAGGAGGAAGAAGAGGGAAAAAGCAAGGGTTGTGCCGCAAAAAAAAAAAAAAAAATGCTCTGCCTTACTAAAACGTCTGGCCGGGCGGTGATTGATCTGCATTTTACACGGAAATGTTCACCGATTTTGCATAAGAGTGAAAAAAAGATGTAAATTTTATTCTAAACAGTCTAGAAATGTACGTGAATCTGACTATTTGGATCCCTAGGTTGTCTATTTACTGACTCACGCCTTTCCTCCCTTTATTTGTTGTCCTTAGTTTTCTTTTTAGTCATTATTCCGTGGTGTTGTGTGTGTGTGTGTGTGTGTGTGTGTGTTTTTGTGGGTGTTTTGTGTGTGTGTGTGGGGGTGTGTGTGTGGGTGTGTGTATGTGGTGTGTGGGGTGTGTATGTGTGTGTGTGTGTGTGTGTGTTGTGTGTGTGTGTGTGGGGTGTGTGTGTGTCGTTGTGTGTGTGTGTTTTGGTGGGGGAGTTTTGTGTGTGGGGTTGTTGTGTGTGTGTGTTTTGGTGTGTGTGTGTGTGTGGTGTGTTGTGTGGGGTTGTGTGTGGTTGTGTTGTGTGTGTGTGTTGTGTGTGGGGGGTGGGTGTGTTTTGTGTTGGTTGTGTGTGTGTGTGTGTGTGGTGGGGGAGTGTGTGTGTGTTTTTGTGTGTGTGTGTGTGTGTGGTGTGTGTGTGTGTGTGTGTGGGGGGGGTGTGTGTGTGTGTGTGTGTGGGGTGTGTGTGTGTGTGTGGTGGGGGAGTGTGTGTGTGTTGTGTGTGTGTGTGTGTGTGTGTGTGTGGGGGGGTGTGTGTGTGTGGTGTGTGTGGTGTGTGTGTGTGTTGTGTGTGTTGCAAGGGGGACATGAGTGCTGACGTGTTTGTTATAGTGTTATTTTAGTGTTTATAGTTTGTTATAGTGTTACTGTGGCGTAGGAGAGCGTTTCAAACGTCCGTATGTCTGTACTATGTTACGTGTTTTATTATTATTATTATTTTTTTTGTTTTTTTTTTTTTTTTTTTTTTTTTTTTTTTTTTTTTTTTTTTTTACATTGAAGCCTTCATTAAATACCCATGATCACGGGACTAGCAGGGTTGTGCAGCTTAGGGAACCGAGAGGTGGTGACCCGGAATTTGAGAAAAATAGGGTACAATAACAATCCCTCCCACTGAAAAATCATAAATTTATGAATAAAAACACACACACACACACCACACCACACACAACACACCACACACCACACACACCACACACACACCCACACACACAAATACCCCCCCCCCCCCCCCTAAAAAATCTATTTATCCATAAAAAGGTATTACA
>JACEEZ010009737.1:15000-42854 GCA_016584305.1 Chionoecetes opilio | reverse complement strand
AAGTTGAACTAGGTTTGTGATGATTGTGAAAAGTGGTGGAGAATTGAGGAAACCTTGATGTAGGGTTAGGGTGATGGGTGAGGGAATAGATGGGGGGTGATGGGTAATGGGTGAGTGAATGGTGTGTGGTGATGGATAATGGGTGGGGGGTGGGGGGTAATGGGTGAGTGAATGGGTGGGGGGTGATGGGTAATGGGTGAGTGAATGGGTTGGGGGTGATGTAAATAGGTTGGCGTTAATACATACATTTCTACATCCATGATTTCAGGAAAGCTAGAATGGGCTATCTGGAGAGTCTGTGTTTGGTGGGCCGAAGGCCCACCAATAGCCCTCCGCAGGAGCTAGCCAAAAAGTCCGCCCGGAGGGCGGCTTTGCGGCTAGTATATATATATATGTTAGTGATGGACCGAATGTCTATTTTCCGTATTCGGGAATGCAAATGCGAATGCGAATATTTGGTTTTAATATTCGCGAATGCGAATTGCGAATATTACATAATATTTCAAGTAATACACTATTTTTGATATCATAAAGGTAACTGAAATATGTTGTATGTATTGTAGGAGTTCAGCCTTAAAAATATGAATGTCTAAAGTAAATTCCATTCAAATTTATATTTGTTTAGGTTGAGGGACGAGGACCCATTCTATACAGGAATAATTACATGGTAATATCTTACATGGATAAATATTATTGCAAAGTTTACACTTTGCAATGTCATTAGAGATAATCTCGAAATACGTAATCTCAAACCACACTATGTGACTGGACGCCATTACGCAGCAGGCTGCTGCAATACTGTTCTCTTTAAAAGAAAGTTGATTGTGCTCGTGGGTGACAGAGAAGAGCGCGTATATGGTTACTGCAGTATGGCGCACGAGGCAATAAGTTGAGTTCAGTAACAGTGACCTTAGGATTAGCGGCTTGCCACTCTGTTGGAGGGTGGAGGATGGAGATAGTGTTCGAGGGACTGGCCTAGACCTAGAGTATCAATACGCCTCGCTACCCCATTTTGTTAACTAAAGGCCGTGTCACATGAGCGATATTTTCCGGCATCTTTTAGTATTTTGCTACCAAAAGATGCCTGTAGTGGTGGCAAAAAGTGCGCGTGTTGGCACACGGCGTTTCGGCTACGAGGATCTTCCTACCAGAGTAGCTAAGATCTTCTTATTCATCTATCTTAATTCTCTCTCTCTCTCTCTCTCTCTCTCTCTCTCTCTCTCTCTCCTCTCTCTCTCTCTCTCTCTCTCTCTCTCTCTCTCTCTCTTCTCTACTCTCATATATATATATATATATATATATATATATATATATATATATATATTATTTATGTATCTATTCTGTATCTATATCTATAGGGGACTGAAGGGGAGGAAGGGAGGGGAACATGAGAAGGAGGAGGGTAACGTGGATATTGTCTTTGTTGTGAAGTACAGGACACCGTCAAGCTAATATATATTTCATTTCCAGAGAGAGAGTTATGTTAAACTGTAGTAATAATTTTGCTGTAGCACGAAATAAACAAATGATATCAAATATATATTCTTATATTTTAGCTACTCTGCTTCTACTGGCTTCTATAAAATGTCCTTCCCTCTTCACATTTCCCTTGATAACCATAAATAAACCACTCAAAACCCTAATTAATAAAACTAATTAATTTAGTATTCCTAAATCAAGTAAAAAATAACATCATAATAATTATTATTATCCCCGTAAAAACACACGCAGCCTATTAATTTTGTTTTATCAACATTATCCGTCATAACTTCTCATCAACAAATCAAAACTTAACTATATATCTAAATCATACGTAAACAAATATAATAACACGCCTGTACCATACATATTATACACGTGTATTGTATATATAGAGATTAAAAACATTTATTTCTCCTACCCTACTCTAACAAACTTAATTTTCCTCCTCTCATCTTAATTTTTTCTCCTCTTATTTACACCATATTACTATTACTATAAGAATTGATACAGCTATATTCCCAATCTACAGCACTTATTTTCCCTAAACATATCACACAGACCACCCAAGATTGGTCATTTCTCTTTATTTCACTGAAATCTGTAGTTCGTTCAAGTCTTGCGTGGCGTCGGCTGCTCCAAGATGTAAACAAAGATGCCAGTACTGGTGGCAAGAGCACGAACATGCGCGACTCCGTTTTTGCTACCAAAAGATGCCGGTATCAGATAGTAGCAAAATACCAAAAGATGCCGGAAAAAGTGTCCGTGTGACACGGCTTTAACGCTCGGCTAAACTATTAATTTAATTATAATTTTGGTTGTGTAATATTATGTTCACTTGTTATTTTTTGTAAGTTTATTGATCTGGACAAAATATTCGCATATTCGCAAACTACTACGAGTGGGAGTGCGAATGCGAATGCGAATGCGAATATTGAAAAACATGCGAATATTCGCAATAGACTACCTTTGTGAGCTCGATCTGTCATCTGGTGGCCGTCTGGGAACTACACGCGGAGCTAGAATGTCGGGTCTCGGGGTGTCGGGCTCGACTTATTTTCTATTATTCCCTACCAAACCAGCTACAATTAAGTGTTGTCATGGTCAACATAGGCTTATGCAAAATGGAAATATACGAGTTTTACATTATTCATGGCGTTATAATGAGGATTGTTGGCAAAATAGAAGCATTCGATCACAGGTGTCCTACAACATTCTACTAAATACTGTAAAGGAATGCTTCAAGGCGGTCGAGATGCTATTTCTAAGTATATACCTGGCCTCCTACCTCTTGAGTGTACCATTCATTATCGGTATATATATATATATATATATATATATATATATATATATATATATATATATATATTATATATATATATAGAGAGAGAGAGAGAGAGAGAGGAGAGAGAGAGAGAGAGAGAGAGAGAGAGAGAGAGAGAGAGAGAGAGAGATATGCGTGTATTCATCTAGTTGTATTTTACAGGGCCTGAGGAACGCTCGTATGGCCCCGTCTCCATATTAACATTTTTTATCATTCATCCTTAGTGCTTAGTATTAGCCGAAACCACCACCCGGGAGGCGGGTCACAAACCCCCGGCTAACACCCGGTACCCATTCATAGCTGGGTGGACAGGGGCTTGGGTTTTTAAGAAGACCGCCCGTCTGTCTGGTTACATGGCTCTGTCTCTTCATCAATGTCTGTTTCTGCCATCAGTACATACCCAGTCAGGTCTTGGCAGTGCTTATAGTGCCTTTACTTAAGAGCAAAGTGAAGGACCCTGCTAACTCTGGCAATTACAGGCCCATTGCCAAAGCGACCGCCCTGTCCAAGGTGCTGGATAAAGTGGTGCTCCGTCGTCTTGAGGCTTACCTGTATACACTGGACAATCAGTTCAGCTATAAGAAAGGCCTTGGCACTGAGATGTGTGTGTGGACATTGAAGAATATCATTCAGTACTACACTTCCAGAAATTCACCTGTTTATCTGTGTTTCCTGGATGCCAGAAAAGCGTTTGACAGAGTAAATTACTGGAAGCTCATTAATACACTTCTGGTCAGGGGTACACCTGGGTACATTATTAATGTATTAGTATACTGGTACACTACCCAGGCATTTACTGTTAAGTGGGCTAATTCCTTTTCGCTGTCCTTTAGAACAGCCAATGGTATTCGGCAGGGGGGGATTTAATCTCTCTACCTGTACAATGTGTACACGGATGATCTCAGTGCCAACCTTCGTGATACAGGTATTGGCTGCCACATACATGATGGGTGCATCAACTCACTGAGCTATGCTGATGATATGGTACTGCTCGCACCCACTGCGGATGCGTTGCAGGACCTTATCAATGTGTGTCAGGTGTATGTGCCAAGCATGACTTGTTACAACACCACTAAGAAGAGTGCAGGGTATATCCCCGGGCCGCCTCGGTAAATTTACCTAAAAACAACATGGCAAAATGGGTTCCCCTCATTTTTTGGGATAGATTCGCATACCTAGGCCATTTTTCCCACGACATGACTGATGATGGATATCATCAAGAAAACCCCAACTTATTGTCGGGGGAAATCTCTACAGAGGAAATTCTCCTACTGTAGCAAGAGGGAAGATGGAGCTTTTGGGAGTCACTGTACTCTACTGTTATACTGAAATTTCGCTGTGCCGGGTACGAGGTGGCCACTTAAACTGCCTTAAGGTCTCCCACAAAGAAATCCTTAAGAGGCTTCGGGGTCCCCCGGTTTGGTCCAGTCGCCCCTGCTTTCGCTCGCTAGGTACGGGGGGACAATTGAGGGATCCATCGCATCCGTGTTCAGTTAAGGATAGGGTGGGCTTCTGCGAGCTCCTCATCACCCCCGTCGGCAGAGCCGGCCTGTTTTTGGGGACCATCAACAGCGTGGCTGGTGTGTTTGTACAAAAATGTGGGGTAGCCAGGTGTACATATAGTATGTTCTCTATTTACGGGATCACTATTACTATTACTATAATGTCCTATATTATGTATTTTTTGCTCTAGGACTTAAGTTAACTCTATGTTGTTGTTGCTTTTTTTTTTGCCGTTTTCCCCCGGGGTGATAATAAAATTATTATTATTTTTTATTTTATTTAACAATACTATATGTCAATATAATATTAGGCGCTTACAAGATGAATATTTTCCTACCCCCCTTACGTCAACCCGGATTTTTACTTAAAAATTTGAAGTTCCCCCCATGTTTTTTGGGATACAATTAATAATTATTGTCTCATCCTTCTTTCCCTCGTTTTTATATCCTACTGTCAACATTTTTTTGGGGCAACCTACTTCATCTTCACTTACACTTCACATGTTTTTAAAAATATGTTTTGGGGCGTTCTTTTAGTACCACCCCTTATAGGCGTTCTTTACAAATTCATTTTCCCATCATTGGAGGGCGTATATAAAATCACCGCCCAGTAATGGAATCTGGCCTGTCCCCCCTTTTCTACTATATCAGCATCACGCGAGAGCCTGATGGCATTTTTGAAATAGTGTCCCTTCAAAAAATATTCGAAAAATGTGTGTTTTATCATCGTGTCTGTTAAAAATCACATTAGTCAAGCTGCCACAACTTCTTCTCTTCCCCCTTTTTCTTCATTTATTCCTGTTTTTTTCCTCCCCCAATCACGTTGTCTTTTTTTTGGGGGGTTCGATGGCTTTGCAGGTGTTGCGTGGTTACCAATTACCCCTCAAAAACCCCGCCTGTACCGGGGAGTGCTTTGGGGGAGACCGGGGGGGGCATGACCTCCACAGGCGTCATATGAAATTTTGCCTGCGCCACCCCGGCAAGGGCCAAATATCATGCTAGCCCAAAGGAACCCAGAGGGTAAACCCTCGAAGCGCTTATTTCATGGGAAGGACAAAAACAATACAGGGTCTATAATTTTGCGTAAAAGTAATACATATTTTTTAAAAATGATACTTTTTGAAAAAATTTCTCCGCTATTTTAAGATTTGTTTTTTTTCATGAGACGAAATATTTTTAATGTAAAAGTAAATGATGAAAATATTTCCCGATTATATATTATTTTGTTCTTTTTTTTGTGGATGCCATAAACTATTGACTGGCACATTCGTTTTGTTTTAATCATTTTCCTCAGTGGCAGAAAATGACGACACTGAAAACAGGGACAGGCAAAAATGATGTTTCGGGTAAATTTTTTTGACCTCATTAGTTTCATTGTGCGTACCAAACAAAAACGGGAAGAATATTTGATAGGGTTTCTACATTCAAATTCAAATTCAATTCAAAAACTTTTATTTTCATGAACAATTACCAATAAAATTTTTGATTAAATTTTTGATATGATCTCAAGTCTCCTTATAAATTTTTTTATACGTTTTAATTTTTTTTTTCAGTTTTGAACAAGCCCTGGTTCTGGTATGGAGTGGTGGTGACATTGGGAAAGCACTCTAAAAATTTTCAGGGTACACCAAATCAAGTTGTTCCCCTTTTCCTCCCCAATGACGGTTAGGTTCACATATTTTTCACATAAGGTATGCCCCTTTCACACTGCTCGACGACTGTTTAAGGCCGAGTGGTTGTGGTCAAAATTGTACCAAGCTATCTCCATGGTCGCGCATTCAATCCCCGCACAAGTATTTACCACTCAAATGCGGAAATGACGCCTCCCCTTCTTAAGGATAGGAGGTTTTTTTGGGGAGGGGTCAACTTCACCCCCAAAATCGTCTTTTTTGAGCTCTACCTTTTGTCGGGGTGGGAAATTCGAAAAAAAAATCATGTCTACAAAACAACTGGCAAGTTTTGAACGTGTCAATTTTTTTTTTTTTCATAAAAAAAAACGAAAAAAAACAAAAATACAAAAAGGCAAAAAAAAAGCATGCATTCAGTCCCCATAAAAAGCAGAAGATAAAATATAAGGGGTTGGGCTTTTAGTTTGGGAGGGGTCTTGTCCTCCTGTCTTTAAGAAATACGAAAAAGTGTACAAATTGAAAAAATGAAGAGTTTACCCGTGAAGGGGGAAAAATTTTTGGGAAAATACGGGTTTTCCTTGCTTACCAAGATGGATATAATAGGGATGAGAATGAGTAAAATCTTTTGGGAGCGAGGCCGCGGGAGGGGGGGAAAGCATCGTAAACTTTTGAAGAGCTGAAAAAAAAAATAACAGTATTGTCCGTCAATCTAGTGATTTTTTTGGCAGAACCTCAAAAAAATTGCTAAAAAGGTTTTTAACTTGATAGGGGGAGAATAACCTCTCTTTCGGATAAAAAAAGGGTTTTCCAAATTAACCTTTCCGAAAGGGGGCAAACGGCCCCCTCTGTAAAAAACCCAAGGGGAAAATCTCCCACCCGCCGCCACAAAAGGTTTTTTTCCCCCTCTTACCATAATAAATTAAAAATTCAATAATTTTTTTACACCAAAAGCATGATATGTACTGCAAATTTCCCCAACCCAATTTTTTCAAAAAATTTTTGGGACAGTAGTTTTTTTTGCAAAAAAATTAAAACCCATAAAGGGGTCAACGGCCGCCTATTTTGGCAAGCACTTACCACTTTATTTCCTTTAATCCCATCTCTGTATTTCCTTTTAATTTTTTCTCCCCTTCTGTCCACTCCTTTTTTTTTATTTTGCTGTGAAATGTCTTTCAGACTAAACAGCGTCAACTTTATTCACTCATTATTTTTGGCTGATTTCTGAAAAAACACAGGGATGCCCCGGCAAAATAAAATGACACAACCAGAAATGCAGTTTTTGGAACCCGCAGTTCAAAATTTTAAAATTTTAAAGAGGCCAACGATAGGGGAAAATTTTTTTCTTTTTTCTTTTTTTCTCTTTTTCTTTTTTCCCCTTTCTCAAGGCAGAGCGCCACCGGGAAGGGGAATTTGCCCCTTAAAGCTGAAAGGGAAAAAATGCTGCCCAAAAATTCGCCCCAAGCGGGGGAACACACCTATATGAAAAAGTGGGGCCTCCCCTTTGTACTTGAGCAAATGGGGGGGGCCCCCGACAAGCCATAAAAGGTCCCAGAAATTTTCAAAGGGAAATTTCCATTTTGATTAGACGGAGTGATCGCTAGGGGCGGCTTGTCAAAGGTTTGGTTTTTGAGCAGGGCTAATGAAAGCTTTAAGACGTCTGGGGGGGTTTTTACTAAGGGCAGAGGAATGGACAAAAATTTCAACGATTAGTTTGGACGCTTAAACGGGCCCCCAAACGTTGTGCTGAAATCAAGTTTAAATGCAAAAAACTAGGGGCATCTTTATGGCAAAGTGCCAGCACCAGGAGGATTCAGCAAAAAAAAAAAAAGGGGGGGAAAAAAGCGAGATGTGAGGGATACATGGAAGCTCTTTGCTTTTCCCCCGGAAATAGCCCTTTAAAGGGAAGTCCGCCCTTTCACAGCTTTCCAAGTGGAGTAAACTGGAGAAAAAAAAGGTGAATGTGGCCCAAAGCAAACCCCATAGGAGGGGAACAATCATAGTTTCCCAAGGGTTTAAAAAAAAAATGTCCACGAGTACCCCTTTTAAAAGAAAGGATCAGGAAATTTAATTTGGGGTCAAAAGTTTCGCCCACCCAAAGGGATGAAGCAGTTGGGGACTGACCAAAACCCTTTTCCAGAGAGGTTTTGTCTATTCCCAAGGAACCCTAATCAGCAGCAGAAAAGAACTTTTCCAGTAGAGCTTTGGGTTTACCCCCCTGCATTTTTTAAATTTTTTCGGACGCCCCCGAGGGGCCCAAAAAAAACGGTTTTGGCAAAAGGCAAATGGGAACTGATTTCCCCGTACAATCGGGCCCACAGTCTTCAGACCCACAGATCTTTAGATGGTGGAGCAACTTCAACGCCCCCCATGGAAAAAAAGGCACACTTTTGATGAGATCTGTGCCCGATACGCAGATAGGGCAAAAATGATATGGAAAAGCTTTGCATTGTTTTTGATGGATATAAAAGGGTGGCCATCCTTTTAAAGACGCAAAATCCCGCCCGCCGAGAGGGGGCTCTTTTGGTTTTAAAGGGTGTTATGCCCCCTAAAATGGTGTTAAAAATTAAAAAAGGATGTTTCCCTAACTAATCAAGAAAACAAAAAATTTGTTCATAAACCTGGGAAAGATTTTTGGAGAAGCGGGGTTGTAAAGAGCCCATGAATCTGGGGGGACGGACGTTTTTAATTTGTGAAGACTGCTCTAAAACTGGAAACAGACAGGAAAAAACCAAATTTTGATAGCAGAGGGACATGCCCTTTTGGCCTTCTATGTATCATGCCAATAGAGAGAGGGTTTACAATATCTACTTTCACGCCAAAACCAAAGGCTAGGGCAAAAAAGGGGTGAAAGTCGGGAAAACATAAAAAGAGATGGGGAAATCTTTGGGAGATGGGGTTTTGTTAAAACATTTTTTCACCCATGCACTGGGGGTTTGGTTTTGGGTACATCCAGGTTCAGGGAAATTTGGGAAGGCAGGGTCCCTTCAAAAGGTGAGAAATAGAAACTTCCTAAAACTGGCAGAAGTTTTTGGCAAGGATAGCGGGCAGAAGAGGTTTTTTGAAGGGGGGGAGAAGGTTTTAGGGGCCCTTACAATGGTAAAGGGGGAAAAACACAATCATCTCCAAATGAGGCGTTTTAAGGGGAAAGGTTGAAAAAGCTCAAAGTATGTTGGGGCCCCCAAACATTGCCACCAACAAGAGCAGCTACAAAATTTCCACACCCTTTCATTTTTATTTCCCAAATTTCAGGAAGGGAAAAGGTAGAAACACAGCAAAAACCTGACGAGGGGGGATGGAAACTTTTCAATGGAAAATTTAAAAACCAAACGGGACGACTTCCCAAGGGGGCCCTGAAAAATTTTTGGGGCATAATTAGGGTAACTGTATTTCCCGGGGTTTGTAGTACAGAAGATCCCCAGTTGCAGGAAAACATGGAATTCATGTTCAAATTTGGTGGTGATTCCCCAAAAGGGCCCCCCCACTGCACAACTCACCACAGCCAGATTTTTGATGATATGAAATTCCCTGCGACAAAGTTCTTGAAAAGGGAAAGTTTTGGCCCTTTCAGAACTTGTTCTTTGGTGGGTTATGCAAGACCCTTGCCCCAGCTTTCGACCAACTGACCTTTCCATTTTTTTGTAATTTTGCCTTTTTTTGGACCTATTTTTTTATGAAATGTCGGGGAAATTTAAATTTGTAAAAATTGGCCGGAAAAAGGCTGCTTAGTCTTTTTTTGTCCCCTTTTTTTTTTTATATTTGTATAAGAAAAAAAAAAAAAGTTTGAAAACAATGGCGGGGGGCAAAGTCTTTTTCTGGTGTTAGTTTATTGTTAAGAATTTTAAGCTACCTATCATTAAAATTTTAAAAACCACCAAGAAAATGTCAAGCGGCTTGGGGGGGGCCCCCTTTTGGGGGTTTTTCACCCCCAAAATTTTTTTTTTTTATTTCTAATTTATGGGTTTTTAAATTTTTTGCACAAAAACTACTGTACCTTTTTTGATAAAAAATTGTAGGGTTAAGGGAAGTACATAGTCTTTCATTTGGTGAAAAAAATATTGACATGCTTAATTATTATGGAAAAGAGGGGGAAAAAAACCCGTTTGTGGCGGCGGGTCGGAACTTCCCCTTTTGGTTTTTACAGATGGGGGCCCGGGAAACCCTTTGGGGAAAGGGGTTAATTTGGTAAATTTTTTTTTATCCGAAAGAGGGGTTTTTAGGGCCCAAACCCAATTTAAAAAAACCTTTTTAGCAATTTTTTGAGGTTAAAGCCAAAATTTTGACTGACAAAATAAGATAGAAAGAAAAGAGCTTGTGGCGGTGACTTAAAATTGAAGACAGTCAGTGGGAATAGGGGAGTTGTTTAGAAAAAAAGCTTCGAATTCCCCCCCGTTTAAGGAGCTGATATTAAACCACTTTAAAACACGAAAAAATATTTCGCTTTTCTTAGCCACGTTTAAAAAAAAATGTTGAGTTCTTTTCTTTTTGAGAGCGGGAATCTTTTAAAAAATAATTTTCCTTGTACTTTCTCCAGTTTGCCATATATTTAAAAAGTTTTAAGGTGACCAAAAAACCGAACACAATATTAAATGAAAAAGGACACATTATGGGCATTGAAAGCTGTAAGAATGATTTTACCTCCCCCAACCAATTTGGCGGGGGTTTATTTTCACCCCGATCTGTTGTCTGTCTGTCTGTCTGTTTTTAGGGACGGGTTTTTCCCTGAAAAGTTACAAAATAGATTTGGCCCAAAAATGGGTTATACCAAGTCTTTTTGGTATAAGGAAGAAACTGTTTTAATTTTTGTAGAAATTTTTGACAAGTGTAGCCGTGGCAAACCAATTGATAAAATATTCGGCCGGAGGTTGCGTAATATGATGCATATATAATATATTTTATATTTTATATATATATTATATATATTTATATTTTTTAAAATATATTATATATATATAAATTTTTTTGGGTATTATTAAAATATATATTTTTTTTTTTTTACTTTTTTTATTAGGGCGGAGGAGGGCGCATATGACCCCCCCCCCCCCCCTAGTTCCTTTCAAAATTTCGAAAGTTTTTCCCGAGAAACAAGTTATGTTTATTTTTTTTAAACAAGTAAAAAAATTTTACTAGTTTACTAGAAACCTCACCCTGACCGGGGTAAATTAAGTCACACACACACACACACTCATAGCCAGTATGTGTATTATCGTGAAATTTTCATGTGTGGAGGGAAGAGGGAAAAGGGAAAGAGGGCGGGAATGACATAAAAAAAACCCAGTATAGGGTTTATTAGGGACCCCAACAACATGGATTGATGCAAGTGAAGTGGTCTTTAAGTAAAATAAACCATTTGACCTGTTAAAGGGAAGGAGGTTGTATTGAAATTTTGCAATTTCATTAAAAAGGCCTAAAACCTACAAGGTTTTTAAAATCACAAAAAAGGGGTTCTTTTTCTATCAAGGGTGGCCAGCGGGGTGCCTCATTCATTAAAAGGGAAAAAAAAACCCTCATGAGTCCCCAATGTCCAAAATGGGGGGCTGACGGGTTTATTGTGTCCCCTTTAAAAATTTGTTTTTTTTTTTAATAACACAACAGCAGGGGCTGTGGGGCCCAAGCTACCTTCAAATTTTCTTTTTTATTATAAATAAACAAAAAGCCGTGGTTTGCCGGGCCTAAGCTTACGTAAAATTTTATTATTATAAAAAACCCCCAACGGGCCGTGGCTCCCCGGGGCCTAATAATCAATCAATCAGGGGGGGCATACCCCGGGGGGGGCGCTTTCGCCTCCCCAAAACCCTAGGGGACGCCCCTCCCGGGGTCACCAGCGCGAGTTCCCGCAGGCTCCTTTCCCATACCAAGCAGCTCCGACAAAAAAAACATTAACTTGCCCAAGCCACGAGGGCCCTTTTGGGCGCCCCCTTGGCCCCCTCCACGCCGGGTTGTCTCCTACAGATACAAAACCCCCGGGAAGGATCGGGGAAAGTTTCCAGTTTCGTCGTATGAAGTGCATCCTCCCCCAAACTGTTTAGAAGAATGGTATTAGTTAAAAATTTAAAAACAATTTAGAGTAGGCTCCCCTAAAAATACATTTTTAAAAAAATTTAAAAGTCGGGACTTATTAACCAGGAAAAAATATCCCTATAACTCATTTTTTTCCCAATGCCGTAGTCTTTATAATTTTTCTTATTTGTTTTTGATACATCTTTTAATATACCAAACCCACCTCTAACCTAACCAAAATAATCGATTTAACCTAAAATTAACAGTTTTTTGGGTTTAAAAAAAAAGATTCGAGGTGTATTTTGTAAACAGCATTTTTATTCCAAATTTCGCCATGGGGAAAGGGTTTTAAAAAACTAGAATGAAGAAAAACTAACTATGAAACAGGTTTTGAAAATTTAGGTCGAGGATGACCTAAACCAAAAAGGGAAAAAATCCCAAAGGGGTTGGCGGGGGCCCACCCCCCGGACAATCGCGTCCCCAAATTTGTTTTTTTTTAAATTTAAGGGAACTCAACAAAAAACCCAAACCAAATTTTTCCCTAAGCTTAAAAAACCTAAAACCCCAAACCCCAAAATAACCTAAAACAACCTAACCCAAAAATAAAAGTAACCTAACCCGAATTTTGGTTTAAAAATGACGAGGGGCTTTTCGGTCTTTTTAGAGACACCCCATTTTTTTTTGGTTTTTCAATAGGTGCATTTTCTAGTGGAGAAAAGTTTTAAATTTTTCGCAAACCCATAGTTAAAAAAAAAAAAAAAAAAATCATCACCCAAAACTTATGGGGACCGTTTCCCTTTAAAAAACTGATCTCCTCAGAAAAAGCACTAAAACTTTGGGCCGGGGGAGAAATTTGTTTGGGTTTTTCTTTTAGGGTTTTTAAAGAAACCCAACCAACCCTTTTTGGGTTTTAAAGAAACCCAAAAACCCAACCTGGAAAATTTTTAAAAACAAGGGCTCCCCGCTAAGCGACCAAATTTGGTTAAGTATTATAAATTAAATGTTTAATATAGGGTTTTATTTTTAAAGAGTGCCGATTTCCCTTTCTTTCCTTTCAGGCCCATATTAAATTTCCCGGTTCTTTAGAAAAAAAAGTCAGCCCAGTGCCCAAGGCCCACGCGTTTTTTTAGAAAGTAGTGGGAATCTAAAATAGTAGGATAACCCCAGGGGGTGGCGAAGGGGGCGGAGCGCCCCGCTAGGTAAAAGGGTTTGGGCAGGGTTTGGGTTTGGTTTGTGCACAGCATGAGGGGCTCGAAAAGGGGAGCTAGATTAGGGCTGTAGAGTTTTTTTTCTTTAGAATAAAGGCTAAATCCTATCTTTTTCTTCTTATAGCCAACAAGTTGGGGGGCATGGTGGAAAACCGAGTTTTTGGGGGGGGGGAGCCACACATTTAAAGGGGAAAAAATGGCCCCCACAAAAAAAAATCCTTAAAAAAAGGGGAAATTTCCCAGTTCAGGACTTTTTCGGGGAAATATTTTCCCCCAAAATTTGTTCCCCCCAAAAAAGGGGCACCCCTCATAAGGAAATATGGCTCCCCCAAAAAAATCCCAAACTAGGGAAATTTTCCTAGTACATAGAATTAAACGGAGAAATATTTCCCCATAAAGTTTAAAAACTGGAAAATCCCTAGTTTTGGGATATTTTTTTGGGGGGCCTTTTCCTTATGTGTGTTTCTCCCCCCCCCCAAAAACCCAGGGTTTTTCCCCCATGGGCCCCAAGCTTGTTGGGTTTTAAGAAGAAAGGGTAGAGGGTTTGGGGCCTTTTTTCTTAAAATTTACCCTAACTTTAAATACAAAAATATACTAAACCCAACCTTTAAAAGGGTTTATTTAAAAACCCATAAGACCCTGACAAATTTTTTCCCCGGCCCAAATTTTATTTCCTTTTTTTGATGGAGATGGGTTTTTTAAGGAAAAAGGTTTCATACAAAAACGGGATTATTTTTTAATTTTTTTAAAATGGGTTTGCGCCAAAAAAAACTACCCATTTCAAAAAGCACCCTTTTTAGGGCCCGGAAAAAAAAGGCCCGGGGTTCCCCCCCTGGGAAAAAGACCGCGAATTTCCTTTTCCATTTTAACCCGCAATTTTATATAAAAAAAAGGTGTTAATTTTTGGGTTTTCCCGGGAAATAAAAAAACTACCCGGGTTTTTAATGGGGCGAGAGTTTCGCGGCGTTTTCGAGACACCCACTATTTTTTCTTGGCCACAATAGGGTTTCTTTAATTTGGGGTAGTTTTATTTTTCGCCCAAAACCCATAAAAAAAAAAAAAAAAAAAAAAAGGGATACTTTTGGTTAAAAGGGTTTTGGGTTTGGTTTTATTAAAACGTATAAAAGGGTTTGGGTTTGGTTTTTATTAAAAACCCTTTCGGGTTTGGTTGGTTTTATTAAAACCCTTTTCGGGTTACGGTTTGGTTTCATTTAAAAACCCTTTCGGTTTTGGTTAAGTTTTATTTTTTTTTTTTTTTTTTTTTTGGGGGGGGGGGGGCCAAAATAAAAGATCTTCATTAGAACAAGAAACCCATTGGGAGGGGCCCAAAAAAAATTGTTTGGTGCTCTGAAAAAGGGCCGCGAAACCCCTCTTCCCCTTTTTACCATAAAAATGCACATTTTACTGAGCCCCAAAATAATAGAGAAAAGTAAGCTGTAAGGCTGTGGAGCCTGCCAACTTCTGCGGAATATCAACCCCCAAATTTTTTACCTGTAGCAGAAGAGCACAGTTGTAGGTCGAATATTGGGCATTTCCACCAGACTTCCCCCAAACCCTTTCACCCTCTGGAGTTTGAAGTAAACTTCCCCCTATGGAAGGCGGCGATCATATGGTTGGTTTTGGGGATGGCCTTTTCAGGGGATCTTTCCTTGCTCTTCCCCCATCCCCTCGGCAGGGAAAAAATTTCCCCCCCCAGGACCCTAGGCCCTTTTTCCCGGGTTGAAAAAGTGGTTTAAGGATGAAAGTCTGTTCCCGAAAAAAAATTATCTTGTTTTGTTTTTTGTTGTTTAAGGGCAGTGATGTCGAAGTTTGGGGTTTTTTTTTTTTTCCCCCCCCTTTTTCCCCCCTGGGTTTGGTCGAAGACCAGCAATTTTGGGGTCTTTTGAAAAGGATTTGTTTCATATTGGTACCCAAATTTTTCCCCCCTAGAGAAAATTCCCTTTGGTTTTTAGTCTTCAAACAATATCATAGAAAATTAATTTAAAGTTTTTTGGGCAATTTATACCCTTTTTATGATCCTTTGTAGTGATTTTCATTGGGAAAATCCAAAAAGGGGCTTTGCAAATGAGCGCTCAGCGCTTCGTCCTAAAACCCCACGTTTTTAGGACGCGCTTAGACTTTTCCCCCAACCTTTGGGGGCGCAGGGGTTGGACGAATCCTAAATTTTTAAAGTAGGGGGCCCCCAGCCTTTGATTTTTTTTAAAATTTCAACAAAGGGAAAAGGGGGGACTTTTGTTAAAAACGAAAAGTTAAAAAAGGAGTTATATAGAAAAAAGGTATATATATATATATATATATAAAATATATAAAATTTTATTTAATATTTTATAAAATATATATATTATAGAGAGAGAGAGAGAGAGAGAGGAGAGAAGGGGGGGGGGAGGGGGAGAAAAAGGGGAAAAGAAAAAGAGAGAGAGAGAAAAGAGGAGAGAGAGGAAGAAAAGAGGGGAAGGGGAGAGAGGTTTATTTAAAGTGATATAAAAAAAAAAAATAGAATAAATAATGATAATAATAATAAAAATATTAATAAATAATAATATTAATGATAATAATAATTAAAATAATAATTAAAAAAATTACGATAGTAATAGTTGAATAGACGGCTAATCACGATAACAGATAAAGCAAAATATTGAAAAAAATATATATAATGATAAAGTAACATTGCAATAAATGTAATAATGATAACAGTTATAGCAATAACAGTAATGATAATAGTAACAATGTTAGTATAATAGAGGTATTAAATATTTAATTATCTTGCTGGTAATTTTCGAACCTCTTGAGCTAATATTTGTATTGAAATGAATTGAGTGTTGGGATGTTTTTCATGTCATCTGGGAGTTGGTTCCATAGTTTTGCTGCGCTAAAAAGGACGTTTTGTTGTACATGTGTTGTCCTGCATAATGGGAGTCTGAGCTCTCTGGGCCTTCGGGTATCAGTATTGTGGGAGAGGTATAAAAAATCATTGTTTACTGGATGCCTATAGAGAGCTTTATGTACAAACAAATATATCTGAAGAGATACAATGTCATGAAATTTTAGTAGTTTGTATTTAACAAATGGGATTAGTGTGGGCATCTCTATGATTATGAAACATGGGCCGGATTAAGTTTTTATGTGCTATGAAAATATCATATATGTATGTTTTGTATGCTCCTCCCCAAATTCCTGAACAGTAATTCATATAAGAGAGAGAGAGAGAGAGAGAGAGAGAGAGAGAGAGAGAGAGAGAGAGAGAGAGAGAGAGAGAGAGAGAGAGAGAGAGAGAGAGAGAGAGAGAGAGAGAGAGAGAGAGAGAGAGATAGCACTGTAGCAAGACACCATGCACCATTGCACCATTTAAGGCTTTCTTCACATAGTGGCTGCACGCTCCCTATAATACTACTCGACCTAAACCTAGCGTGGACTTACATCTTGCTGCTCTGGCGCAGGATGTGTGGATGATGGGGCAACGTCAACGAGGATCATCAATGTTCGAAGTGGGGGCTGGTGACCGGGACACGAACGTGACGCTCCGTCTCTCAAAGCTGCTACTTAGGGCTCGTCAGGTAGGTGATCTCACACTGGTATTGCTGAGAAGGGTTAGTGGTTCCTGTGTGATGGTGGATGAATGATATGGCTGCGATATATAGCTTATCAACAATGGGACAAAAAGCTGGCCTATATATAATCCTGGAGAGGAATATACTCCTATAATAGAGTGACTCCCGCAATGCTACTGGGGTGCATCACCGTGGGGGTTTAATAGGCAGGGACCTCACAACATTTTGTGCAAAAGTACACTCTTCATAATGCTGCCAACTGTGTCCTCTGTTAACAGGCGCGTCGGTTGTCATCGTGCACGATGGTGGTTGTGGTGAGTCACGACCTGGCCTTCCTCACCGCTTTGGCGGAATGTTCCCTAAGAAGCCGACTGTTGGATGGAGGCACAAGGATGGTAGTAGTGACTCGGTTGCGTCTTCCACAACTCCGCGCCATTCTGCCTGCCTATTGGACCTTCTCCATGATGAATGTTATCTTCTTAACATTACAACCAAAGATCAGGTCATCCTAAAGTTAATGGCAATACTTGCAGATTTAATGTCAACATTGCGTTGAATTTTTTGCACTCTACCGTTAGAATTTTCTTAAGTAATGAAATTTCCTTTTTTAAGAAAGACTTCATGCATAACACAATTAATAAAAAAATTGTCATATTTTCTATAAATAACAGTGTGTACTGTTACCTACCATACGGTCCGCATGGAGCGCAAGTGAAGGAATTAACCTCTCAGACAAGATTAATTGGTTCGCACCATCTGGATTCACCAAAAGATTATAAAGAGTAAGTTAAGAAATGTCACTGTATATTATATTATATTTAAAGGATAGATAACAAAGTGTTAAAATCAATGGGTCTAAATTTGAATTGGGGCATGTAACAAGTAGGGTTCCACAGGGGTCACTTTTGGGTCTATTACTATTTTTTATTTACATCAACGGTTTAGATAGTGGGTTTTATTAGTGATATTAGCAAGTTTGGTGATGATACTAAGATTAGTAGGATTATTTAATCACAGTCTGATGTAAATATATTGCAGTAAATATATTGCATGGAGACTTATATAAGTTAGATGAGTGGCTAGATAGGTGGCAAATGAAATTTAATGTTGATAGGTGTTGCATGATTAATGTTGGTAAAACAAATCCTGGTAATAGGTACATTATACTCAATGTATCGGTGAAAAGATCAGAAGGTGAGGAAGATCTGGGAGTTCAGGTAAGCTCAGACCTACGTCCTAGGAAACTATTTATTTAGGCAAAAAAATCGAGCTTATAGGGTGTTAGGATTCATTATCAGGATTGGTAAAAGTAGAAGTGATGAGGTTACTTTATAGCCTTATTTGGCTCTAGTCAGACCTCACCTAGACTATGCGGTTCAGTTTTGGTCTCCGTATTACAGGGTGGATATAGCCTTGTTAGTATCGGACCTACAATGACATTACAATGCCACTGCTTGCACCTTGCCTGGTCAAACTTTTCCGTCTTTGTCTATCTACTTCCACCTTCCCTTCTTGCTGGAAGTTTGCTCACATCCAACCTGTTCCTAAGAAGGGTGACCGTTCTAATCCTTCAAACTACCGTCCTATAGCTTTGACTTCCTGCCTTTCTAAAGTTTTTGAATCTATACTTAATAAGAAGATTCTTAAGCATCTATCTGCTCACAATCTTCTATCTGATCGTCAGTACGGTTTCCGTACAGGGCGATCTACTGGCGATCTGCTAGCTTTCCTAACTGAATCTTGGTCATCCTCCTTTAGGGGTTTCGGTGAAACTTTTGCTGTTGCCCTTGACATATCAAAAGCTTTTGATAGAGTCTGGCACAAATCTTTAATTTCCAAACTACCCACATTCGGTTTCTATCCTTCTCTCTGTACCTTCATCTTAATTTTCCTTTCAAACCGTTCTATTGCAGCTACTGTAGACGGACATTGTTCTTCTACCAAATCTATCAATAGTGGTGTTCCTCAGGGTTCTGTCCTATCACCCACTCTCTTTCTATTATTCATTAATGATCTTCTAAGTCTAATTCAAAGCCCTATCCACTCCTACGCTGATGATTCTACCCTGCATTTTTCAACGTCGTTTATTAGACGTCCAACTCAACAGGAACTAAGTGATTCACGGAGAGATGCCACCGAACGCTTAACTTCTGATCTTTCTATAATTTCTGATTGCGGAAAAGCAAACCTTGTTTTGTTCAATGCCTCAAAAACCCAATTTCTTCACCTATCTACTCGACAAAACCTACCAGATAACTATCCCCTCTTCTTCAATGACACTCAACTGTCTCCTTCTTCTGCAATGAACATTATAGGACTATCCTTTACTAAAAATCTGAACTGGAAATCTCACATCTCATCTCTTGCTAAAACAGCTTCTAAGAAGTTAGGTGTCCTGTGGCGTCTGCGTCCTTTTTTTTCTCCCTCCCAATTGCTTGCTCTCTACAGGGGCCTTATCCGCCCATGTATGGAGTATGTCTCACATGTTTGGGGAGGATCCACTCATACAGCTCTCCTAAACAGGGTTGAGTAAAAATCTTTTCGTCTCATCAACTCCTCTCCTCTGACTGACTGTCTTCAATCTTTAAATCACCGCCGCAATGTTGCTTCTCTTACTCTCCTACCGTTATTTTCATGCTCACTGCTCTTCTGAACATTGCTAACTGCATGCCTCCCCCCCTCCCGCGGCCTCGCTGCACAAGACTTTCTACTCATTCTCATCACTATTCTGTCCATCTTCCTAATGCAAGAGTTAATGAGTATCTTTACTCTTTCATCCCTTTTACTGGTAAACTCTGGAACTCTCTTCCTGATTCTATTTTTCCACTTTCCTATAACTTAAATCTTTTCAAAATAGGAGTTAGGTTCTCCCGAACTAAATTGGCTCACCCCTCTTTTTTATTTTATTCTCTTACTGTCTTCTTTATAGGGACTGGCAACTAAACGGGCTTTGTGCTACCCATTTTTGTTGTGCCCTTGGCCAGTTCTTTGTGATGTAAAAAAAAAAAAAGATGCAAGAGGTTTAAGGGATCTGGCATCTCAGAAGTGTTGGTGGCAGCGGGTGTAATAGCAGACCGGTCTGCTATTACATGTTAAGCGTGGTGTTCGTTGCTTGCGACTATTCTATGAAACTCTGGTCCACCATGTCATATGCAGACGTTTGGAAGGTTTCCCTCTATCTGAAGAGGTAAAGGCATCCCTTGCCAAGCTCCGACATCTGAGTGATGCACAGGAGCTTGCAGATGCACATGCAGAGCTAGAGAGAAATCCTGAGCTGAAGGACCTCATTGACACTCTCTTCAAAGAATATGAGGGTGCACCACAAGCAGAATACTGGATGTCCTTCATGGAAATGGTGGAAATTCTGACTCAAAATATCCATGCAATCAGAACAAGCAACTGGATTGAGTTCAAGTCCTCACTCAAGCTCATGCTTCCGTTGATGCAAATCTATGATAATAACAAGTATGGTCGGCACCTTCCCGATTTCACTGCAGTGCTTGATACCCTTCCTGTCGACCAGGCTGCATTCATGGAGAGTGGTATGTTTGCACAGTCAATGACAGGAAAACCATATTCATGTGTCGCCCTCGATATATGGATAGAGTCAACAATGAATAAGGGCTCTAAGCTGAAGTCTGGTTGGTTGGCCATTCTGAACAATGACAAGGAGCTCCTTTCAAACACTCGGAATGTGAATAACATCAATCGGGTGAGAACAACAGTCCATCGCCATGCTAAATGCAAGAAGCAAGGAAAAGGGAAGCATGATGATTGCTCATCGAGTAAAATAAAGAAGGATGAACAAGCTGTACAGTATATAAACGCATGGCTCACTGAATTCAAAGTGTGATCCATTTGACCATACAAACCAGACACTTCGATCCTTACAGTCAGGAATGCCAGCCTCAGACGCTCTCGCTGCTGACTTGAAATCAGCAAAGGAGGATGGCACAAGCAAACTGAAGCAATTCATGCATGACAGAGTGTATTCCAAAACCAAGTCTCTCAACGACCGAGTTCCCCGTAGCAAGCGCAAGAACTTTTCAACTCAGGAATTGAAGAAAGCAGATGGTGACAACCTGAAGGGAAAGACTGAGGAAATGGAGTGTAAAGCCTTGGCCTCTGTTCTTGGACTGGTCGAAACGAGTGGTGTTCTGAAACTTGAAGAAGTCCTGCAGCATCGTGTTACAGCCGAATGCCTTTCCATCTTCAACGTCAATGGAACAATCCGTAAATCACAGAAAAGCAAGCTTCAACAAAAACTAACTATGACTGTCATTCAAGAACCTGATATATACACGTCTATTATTGATATGGGCCTCATCTGGCGCCTATCAACTCCTACCATTGAAGATAGAGAGAAGGGAGACAGAACCAAGTATACCTGGGGAGACTATGCAGAGAAGTTGGTGCACTTTGTTCTAACAAGACACAAGCATGCTGACCGCATCATTTGCGTCAATGATTCATATGATCAGAATTACACGATCAAGGAAAGTGAGAGAATACTGCGCCAAAAAAAACTGCCAATCAGCAATGTCTTCATGAAGACAGAAGACGAATTTCCTTCTAGTAAAGTTTTCCATGCTCTCCTGGGTAAACCCGAGAACAAAATCCGGCTTCAAGCATTTATTCAAACGGAATTTCAGAGAACAGCAGCGACAACTAGCACCGACATCATCTACTGTGTAGTGGGCAGCACTGCAAAGAACCTCACTACAGGCAAGCTTGTGCCAGAGTTCACATGCTTCCATGCAGAGGCAGATACGGCCATGTTCACAATATACAGTGTGCTCCGGTCAGACGGCTACACAGCACCTGCCGTTCTAGATACAGAGGACACAGACAACTACGTGCTAGCGGCATATGTTGCTCAGAGGACACCAGGGATCATGTGTGTGAAACGCAAGCGTCAGCTTATTGATGCCCGATGTTTGTGCAGTGAGGCAATGGCTGCATCCATCATACCACTTCATGTTCTCACTGGGCGTGACCACAACTTTGGCTTCTATGGAACAAGCAAGAAACGCATCGCAGATCGTCTAGAGAAGTCTAAAGAGGCACATGACCTGCTAGCACCATGTGGTACACAGCTCCCAGTCGCACAAACAGGTCATCAGTGTTTTTGGAGCGGTTTGTCATTCGATATGTCTATGGTGATCCCAAAAAAGCAAGACCATTGGAGATGCGAGGGCAGCGAAGTGGAGAGCTCAGAAGGAAAAAAGCACTATCCGACTTGTGCCTGACTTGGACAGTCTCCATCCACACTTGGAGCGTGCAAACTATCTTGCATATTTGCAAAAGCATTACCAGCTCCAAAATCACCCATCACCGATTGGTCATGGGTGGCATCTTGTAAATGGCTTATGTCTGCCTGTCCGTTCAACCAAGCCGCCACTTCCCCCATCCACGCCACTACCTGCAAATCCGCAGAGAACATCAGTGATGATAGCAGCGAGAGTGAGGACAGTGATTCTGATAGTGGCTCATACAGTGAATCATGTAGTTATAGTGAAGTGGCAGATTTAGTATGCTGTGTATCTTAGTATATCTTATGCTGTGCTATCTTAGTATAGATTTAGTATGCTGTGAAGATGCACAGTTAGTATGCAGTTTAAAGTGAAGTAGAGTCATGCTAAAATAAGTGGAAAACAACACCTCACATATCCATCTTGTGCCGAAGATATTACATTTCATGTTTTTCAGGATGGCGGACAGTGGCCATCCTGGAATTAGAGGTCAAAATGATCCCTAAACTGTACGATAACCAATCAAGTGGCTTTGAAGTAATGTCAGAATTAGTAAAAAATGACACCTCATTCGTCTTTCTAACTCATCTGATGCCAGAGATATAACATTTTATGTTTTTCAAGATGTCGGCGGCGGCCATTTTCAATACTGGGCTCTAGAAAAGTTAGCCGTCATTTCCCAGAGGGGCATAGGAGCTAATTTTTCTTTAAAATGGTCCAGGTTATCAAATCCATCGAGAAAACAAGGTAGGAAAAAAATGGTCACGGACTCCAAGAAAATTACTCTACTGATAACATCGTGGGCTATGCCAATCCGCCGTAAGACTTCATGACGTGACCGGCCATCATTATGGACTGCGCTACCGAGGTATGTAAAACTTTCCAAGATCTCAATGTCCTCGCCGCACGCAAGCACAGACTGTAATGTTTCATCTAGTTAGCCTCCAAACACCTGGACCTTGGTCTTGAGCCAGGAGACATCAAGTCCCAAAGGCTTTGCCTCCTCGTGCAGCACCTCGAGAGTCATCACCAGCACCTCCAGCGACTCGGCAAAGATTACTGCATCATCGGCAAAAACAGGATCAGTCATCTCGGTGTTGCCGAGGAACTCTCCACAATTACTTTGATCTACAAATATACCCAATACCCAGTCCATACAAGTGTTGAAATCATGATGGAAGGACGCATCCTTGCCTCACTCCTGTATTCACAGGAAAGAAGCTGGATACACCTCTCCCACATTTCACAGCACTCTCAGTCTCAAAGTACAGGCAAGTCATCAAACCAATAATTCTAGCAGGAATCACTCGAAGTCGCAGAAGATCCCAGAGTGACTGACGATGCACTGAGTCAAACGCCTTCATGAGATCATAGTAACATAGTAATAAGGTATAAATAGCATAGGTAGAGACATCGCTGGATACGCAGTATGTGGTTGTAACTTTGTGGGAACTACTTGTTTGCTAAAAAGTCATTAATGACTGACTGATATTCAATATTTTTGTAGAAGTTATCTTGAAATCAGCGAGTGTAAAAATGACTGGCAGAGAAATTGAATGATGTTTTTATATTTGAATGATAATTCAGAAGCCTTTGGTGACGTATAATTGTTGGATTGCTGACCACTCTGGATTCGATAAGTCAAGAATCATGTGCTGGAGAAACAACTTAACTAGTAAATTATTAGGTTTGCAGAAGGACGGGAAACTGTCATTGAGGTGGATTTAGAAAAGAAGTAAGAAAAGTTACCATAGGTGAATAGTGTTATGAATAATGTTGGTGTTCTCCACGGGAGTGAAAAAAAAGGAAATATACACCAAATGTAGATTTTTCTGGGAGTAAAAAAGCTAAATTTTTGAACGAAGGTATTTCTTATCAAGATAATTTCATATGTAGCTGTTGAAACATTTAAATTTGAAAAATGATAAGCTTGTCTTATTTAGTATTTTATATATATATATATATATATATATAATCCTCACAAGGGCAACTTTACATGTAACAGCTGAAACATTTTGAATTGGAAAAAGATAAACTGGACACAGTTTTAAATGAGAGTATGAATTATGACAATCTGCCATGACCGCAGACGAAACGTGGGACACATGCATGATATTTTCAAAGATTAGGAATGACGTTGACTGTTAGCTAAAGTTACAGTGAATGTAGAACCATTTATTCATGTTGGAAAGGGTGTAAATTTACAAAATACTAAAACTGTCATGTGCTTGAAAAGGTATATGAATTATTACACCTTATAGAGTAATAGTGTCTTTCTACACTGAACAATGTACATTTTATTTGTCATTAGGGAAAACTTGAATGAGAGATAAGTTTATCCGTGATTAATCAATATTTTCTGAGTTCTGAGGTAGGAAAAGTTTTCATTTATAATTTATATGCGAGCTTGAATGAGTTGAAAAGTAATGGGAGATGGTTAGTAAGTTGTACAAAGTTGTTAAATGTGGTCATGTAGTTTATTTAGATGCATACATCGTGTCCATCACGTAGATGTGTAAACAGTTCTCGAGTAAATGGCTAGGCATGTAAATTACCTAGTTCAACAAGTATAAGTAAGTAGACAATCATGTCATTCAGGTAGTGAGTGTGGTACAATAGTAACTACGTACGTAAGTATTACATTAATGTAGTTAATGTAATTCAACAGTAAGTACGTAAGTAATTAATTTAAATAGTGTAGTGCAAAAGTAAGTACATGAAACTCATGCCCTTTATATTTCTGTCCGTAATCAGGCCAAATCTTTACTTCAACTTACCAAAAACTCCTTCATTCATAGAAAATGTCAAACTCTTTCTGAATCGAATTCTTCCCGTGACTTCTGGCATCTAGCTAATAACATCTCTAACAATTGTTCTTCTTCATCTTTCCCTCCTTAAATAGTGCCCTGAAATACCTTCACCCAGATGGCTCCACAACTGTCTCATATATTTATAAAGTTGAACTCTTCGTTTAAACATTTGCTGAAAATTCCACTCTGGCTGATGAAGGGCTTGTACCTCCTTCTCCATCCTCTGACTATATTATGCCTGTCATTAAGATCCTTCGTAATGATATTTTTTTGCCCTTTCTGGCCAAGATCCTCGGAAGGCTTACGGTCCTGAAGGAAACCATCTTATTGTTCTCAAAAACTGTGCTTTGTGCTTGCACCTTGCCTGGTCAAACTTTTCCGTCTTTGTCTATCTACTTCCACCTTTCCTTCTTGCTGGAAGTTTGCTCACATCCAACCTGTTACTAAGAAGGGTGACCGTTCTAATCCTTCAAACTACCGTCCTATAGCTTTGACTTCCTGCCTTTCTAAAGCTTTTGAATCTATACTTAATAAGAAGATTCTTAAGCATCTATCTGCTCACAATCTTCTATCTGATCGTCAGTACGGTTTCCGTAAAAGGTGATCCACTGGTGATCTTCTAGCTTTCCTAATTGAATCTTGGTCATTCTCCTTTAGGGGTTTCGGTGAAACTTTTGTTGTTGCCCTTGACATATCAGAAGCTTTTGATAGAGTCTGGCACAAATCTTTAATTACCCAACTACCCTCATTCGAATTATATCCTTCTCTTTGTACCTTCATCTTAAGTTAAGTTTCCTTTGAAACCGTTATATTGCAGCTACTGTAGACGGACAGTGTTCTTCTCCTAAATCTATCAAAAGTGGTGTTCCTCAGGGTTCTGTCCTATCACCCACTCTTTTTCTATTATACTTTAATGATATTTTAAGTCTAACTCAAAGCCCTATCCACTCCTACCCTAATGATTCTACCCTGCATTTTTCAAAGTCGTTTATTAGACGTTCGACTCAACAGGAACTAAGTGATTCACGGAGAGATGCCACTGGGCGACTAACTTCTGATCTATAATATAATTATTGATTCGGGCAAAGCAAACTTAGTTTTGTTCAATGCCTCAAAAACCCAATTTTTTTATCTATGTGCTCGACAAAACCAGCTGTGTCTTTCTTCTACAATGAACATTATTGGACTATCCGCTACTAAAAATTTGAACTGTTAATTTCACATCTCATCTCTTGGTAAAACAGATTATAAGAAGTTAGGCATACTGTGGCATCTGCGTCCATTTTTTTATCCCTCCCAAATGCTGGCTCTGAACAGGGGCTTTATCCGCCCATGTATGTTTCACATGTTTGGGGGATCCACTCATACAGCTTTCAAAACCAACGTGGAGTCAAAAGTTTTTCGTCTAATCAACTCCCCTCTTCTGACTGACTGTCTTCAATATTTAAATCACCGCGGCAATGTTGCTTATCTTGCTATCGTCTACCGTTATTTCCATGCTCACTCCACTTTTGAACTTACTAACTGCATGGCTCCCTCCCTCCCGCGGCCTCGCTGCAGCACAAAACTTTCTACTCATTCTCATTCCTATTCCGTCCATCTTCCTAATGCAAAAGTTAATCAGGATCTTTACTATTTCATCCATGTCACTGGTAATCTATGGAACTCTTCCTGTTCCTTTTTTTTCCACCTTCATACGAATACATTTTTTCAAGTGAGGAGTGAAAAGACACCTCCCGAACTAAATTGGCCCACCCCCATTTATTAAATATCTTCCTGTCTTCTTTATAGGGACTGGCAACTAAGCGAGCTTTTAGTTATCTCTTTTTGTGTGTCCATGGTCAGTCTTTTGTGATGTAAAAAAATAATAAACCCTCCTTGCCTAACACCTTTGTTGATATAACATGAATTACTAGCATATCATACTCATATTACTCTGGCTGAGTGATTTATCAAATAATGCATCAAAATTAACACAATGTCAGGTGAAATATGTCTATCTAATAATATTTTTTCCCCTAACTTACAGTGATTCACTCTATCATAATTATGCTTTATGTAGAAAGATCTATAAAAGTAGTAAACATATTGCCCTTCACCGCAGTATATTTATTTGCATTGTCATTAACTATATTAATGCATATTTTGTTGAAGTTCATTTACTAAAAACAAATTATTTTGGGTTAAAATACTTTTTTTTCTTGTAAAGTAAATACATGCATTTACCTAATCTTGACAAGGCAGATGGGCTGCATCACAGTTCTGTAATTGACGACGAAAAAATTAATATTTTCTTAGTCTTTAATAATGGGATTAATATTAGAGATTATATCGTTTTAGGCATATTTTAAGCATATTTTCCTTGAATCGATACACACATTTCCCTAAACTCTACTTTCTTGCATTGATTAAGTGCATCTATGAAAGTTTTTCTGCTCTGACACATTGCCTCAGAAAGGTCAGTGTCCCTAATTATCCTTTGTGCAAGCCAAGCCAGTTAATGTCCACTGGCCCGGGCGTGCACCTCTTTAACTCTACGATTCCAGCCTGGTACTATTTTACAATATTAATTGTTTACTTTTTTTCTAAGTAAGTTCGAAGACCCCTCTTGAACTGCAAAAACAATGTAATTGTACAACTTTTTTTATCTGTTGCAAATGATCTTCATGTCTACAGCCTAACACTTGACAATTAGCTACGTCTGTTTCATAAATACATTTCACTCTATTAATTAAGAACCTTGAATTTATATTTAATTAATATTTCCTTCTGTTAGTATATTCCAGTTAATTAATCTCTGATAATTAGATTATTTTGGTTAAGCATCATCTCCATTTTCTCGTTCTGGCATATTTCTGCATTTACTTTATTACAAGCTGTAATTGCCATATGAGCAACAATTTAAATTTATAAATTACTTATATATGTGTAATATCAGTGCTACCATAGCTGTTGCCTACTATATGACCCAGCCATTTACTGTAAGAATTTACATATGATTAATAGTAAAGGTGGATTGATCTTGATTACTAAAATCTAAACATTCCAACTCATTCCTCAACATAAAACGCCAGGCTCTACCAGTATATGGATGAGCATTAAAAGA
>JACEEZ010009737.1:0-10000 GCA_016584305.1 Chionoecetes opilio | reverse complement strand
AGAGCCCACCTTGAAGAAATGCGGTCAGACCAAGCCTCTTTTGATGCTTTGTGGAATGAAGTTGAGAGAAACTCAGCAGCTCATGGTTTTGATACTTCAGAGTGTAGAATGTGTAGATCACCAAGGAAACGGAAACTGTCTACAAAAAATGCAGGATTTTGTTGTTACTGATTATATTGGAAAACAGTCAGGGAGCACACACTCTGATTTCAGTGTTAAGGATTCAACACGAATTAACTTTTTCTATCCTATTCTAGATCATATGTTAACAGAAATGACAAGGCGCTTCAATAATGAAGCATGTGAACTTATGAAAGCATTACAGGCACTGAATCCACAAAGTAAGGAGTTCTTATCTTTTGAGAAAATGTCTGGACTTATTCATGCATTTCGTGCTAATGAGGAAGATCTTAACCATGAGTTGCACTCTGTAAAACGCATGTTAGAAAGACGCTATAAGGATGTAAGTGACAATGAAAAGCCCAAATCACTGTTAGATGTAGTGAGAATTCTTAGTCCATATGAAGAGGCATTTCCTGAGTTCTACAGACTGGCCAAAATTTATGTAGTATTACCTGTGTCATCAGCTTCAGCAGAGGGAAGCTTTTCTGATCTGAAATTAATCAAAACTACACTGAGAAATACAATGGGCAATGAGAGATTAAGTAATCTTGCTGTGTTGTCAATTGAAAGCAGGCGAGTTAAAAGCCTTGATTTATAAGAATTTGTTGATAAGTTTGCTGAGAACCACAAGAACAGAAGAATTCTGCTTAAGTTAGGTATTTTCACTTTCTCAGTGGAAATTTTTATTTTATTTGCCTGCTGTTTTAAAACTTCTGCATTTTTTAAAATTTTCAGTAACAATTATGTTATTTCTATTTTGTATAAGTGGTAATATATGTATTTCATTTTTTGTCATGACTGCTTTATTTCGTTCTCCATCAGCAACTGGATGATACCCTACAGTATTCAACACACACTCCTAGAATAAAATCTAATAACCTTCCATAGTCCATACGACATCAGATAAACTCTTGATATTGGTCAGAAGGCAAAATATGCAAGGGGGGGGGGGTCTTGGCACTGTAAGTGAAAGTAAGTCCCCAGTCCACACCAAACTCCTCAGCTGTATTGGCTTGTTCAGCTCATCTAGTGCCCACCCATAGTCAGCTGTGCCCTCCCAGGTGCCCACCCAATCATAAATACCTAGCTACGCCACTGGTGTGTGTGCGCATAAGCAAAAAAACACACACACAACACGTGTTGTGTGTGTGTGTGTGTGATATTTTTTTCCGCCTGTTATCTGCAAGAACACTAGCTTCCCCTATCATATTTTCTGCTGACTGCTGACACACACATACACACACTCTCTCTCTCTCTCTCTCTCTCTCTCTCTCTCTCTCTCTCCTCTCTCCTCTCTCTCTCTCTCTCTCTCATCTCTCTCTCTCTCTCAATATATATATATATATATATATATATATATATATAAGAACATAAGAAAATAAGGAAGCTACAAGAGGCCGCTAGGCCTACACGTGGTAGTTCCTGTCACCTAACACTACCTACATCCACCTTCATCCCCATCCATGAAACCTATCCAGCCCCTCTTTAAAGCTCCCTAATGACTCCGCACTATAGTAACTACCTGTCTACTGAGTCTATCCCAATCATTCACCACCCTATTTATGAACTTATAATACACCTTATATAATATATATATATATAATATATATATATATATATATATATAATATATATATATATATATATATATATATATAATATATCATTATTGGGTTTTTTTCATTTTATTATCATACTAGCCGCAAAGCCGCCCTCCGGGCGGACTTTTTGGCTAGCTCCTGCGGAGGGCTATTGGTGGTGGGCCTTCGGCCCACCACCTGTGTTTGGTGGGCCTTCGGCCCACCAAACACGGACTCTCCAGATAGCCCCTTCTAACTTTCCTGAAATCATGGATGTAGAAATGTATGTATTACCCCACCCATTCACTCACCCATTACCCATCACCCCCCACCCATTCACTCACCCATTACCCATCACCCCTACCCATTCACTCACCCATTACCCATCACCACCACACCCATTCACTCACCCATTACCCATCACCTCCCCACCTATTCCCTCACCCCTCACCCATCACCCCAACCCATCACCCCCCACCCCTTCACTCACCCATCACCCCCCACCCATACCATCACCCCAACCCATTCACTCACCCATTACCCCTCACCTACATCAAGGATTCCTCAATTCTCGCAACCCCCTTTTTTTTCACAATTATCGCTAATAGGCTGCTAAAAAAAAAAAAAAAGTGATCGGATCATCTCATAATGGGCTTAAAACCTTCCCCTGGTCAACCCGGTTCCAAAAATGTGCCATATGAGGTGATTGCGCCACGGGGGCGGAACCTATACCAGACACACACCACACACACACACACACACACACAGACAGAAGACAGACAGACACACTTTCGCTTATATTTACCATTACCCATCAACCCCCACCTATTCCCTCACCCATCACCCATCACCCCCAACCCATCACCCCCCACCCATTCACTCACCCATCACCCCACACCCATTACCCATGACCCCACCTATTCACTCACCCATTACCCATCACCCCACATCAAGGTTTCCTCAATTCTCGCAACCCACTTTTTTTTCACAATTATCGCTAATAGGCTGCTAAAAAAAAAAAAAAAAAAAAGGGATCGGATCATCTCATAATTGGGCTTAAAACCTTCCCTGGTCAACCCGGTTCCAAAAATGTTTCATATGAGGTGATTGCGCCACAGGGGGCGGAACCTATACCAGACACACACACACACACACACACACACACACACAGACAGACAGACAGACAGACCACACTTTCGTTTAATATATACCATTACCCATCACCCCCCACCTATTCCCTCACCCATCACCCATCACCCCCAACCATCACCCCCCACCCATTCACTCACCCATCACCCCACACCCATTACCCATGCCCCCACCCATTCACTCACCCATTACCCATCACCTACATCAAGGTTTCCTCAATTCTCGCAAACCCACTTTTTTTCCACAATTATCGCTAATAGGCTGCTAAAAAAAAAAGAAAAAAAAAAAGTGATCGAATCATCTCATAAGTGGGCTTATGACCTTCCCTGGTCAACCCGGTTCCAAAAAATGTGCTATATGAGGTGATTGCGCCAAGGGGGGCGGAACCTATACCACACACACACACACACACACACACACACACACAACAGACAGACAGACAGACAGACAGACAGACAGACACACTTTCGCTTATATTATTATAGATTGAAATAATTATTACAATTTCTTATTAGTATTGCTATGCTAATATTTCATTATTACAATTGCTATCATTGTTATAATCATACTACCATAGTAGATAGTAGTGGGTGTGTGTTGTGTGGTGTGTGTGTGTGTGTGTGTGGACTCTACGGAGTGGGAATCCGTAGTGTAGTGGTTAGCACGCTCGGCTTACAACCGAGAAGTCCCGGGTTCGATCCCCGGGCGGAGCGAAAGATAGATGGGTGGTCTTTCTTAAATCCCTAGCCCCTGTCCACCCAGCAGTGAATGGGTACCGGTGTCGTGTGGGCAAGTGTCTGTTTATGAGGGAATGTCTGTTACTAACAAAAGGCAAAGAAAACGGGAGTTGAGGGGAGTAATTACTAATTTTTGACTTGATCAACAAAGGCATGTTTAGGCGGCATATTCTCCACGCGCTCTCCCTTTCGGCAGACCGCTAGGTTAGGTAAGGTTAGAAAAACGTTAAGTTAGGTTAGGTTAAGTTAGGTTAGGTTTAGGTTTACTCTAATTATAGTAACTTTGTGTGGGAATCACAATGAGGTGATTTTCAAGAAAATCCTGTCAAAATTAATAGTGATTCCCCTCAACTCCCGTTTTCTTTGCCTTTGTTAGTAAACAGACATTCCCTCATAAACAGACACTTGCCCACACGACACCGGGTGCCAGCCGGGGGTTTGTAACCCCCCCCCCGGGGTGGTGGCTTCGGCCAACACTAATATGCAGCAGCGGTAGATCACTATGGCTCTGAGGCATTATCCTCTAAACAAAACAAACAAGAGAAACAAGAGTGTGTGTGTGTATTATTAGTAATACTACTACTACTACTAATAATAATAATAACACTAATGAAAATTTTATCTAGGCTAGATTTGTATAGTGACGCCTGTGTGATATGTAATGATCCGTTTTTTGTGATGGTCTTGCGGGGGACTCTTCCCTCAGGGGTAGAGGGAGGGAGGGTTGTCATGGCGGCGGCATTGTCAGCTGAGCTGTAAACGGCCAATGATAACACGCGCCTCAGATTCTGAGGCTCTGAGCCAATGAGCGTTACGCTACCATACGTGTCTCGGCAGTCCGGTGTTGAGATGAAATCGGCCCCCTTCGTAAATCGTCCCGCGGACGCTTATTTAACCTAAATAACTCTACAAAACCTAACACAAACCTATCCTAAGCCTAACTTAACCTAAACCAGACCTAAACATAACTTAAATATAACTTAACCTAAACCTAAAAACTATGTTTGCCGATCTGAGGGCCGATCTGATAGAATTTTTTGAAGTGGTTAAAGGGATATTATAAAGGCGATGTAGGAAAATTCTTACGGCTAGTAACCAGGGTAGAACACGCAGTAACGTACTCAAGCTGGAAAAAGCGTAGATATAGAAAGGAAATAGGGAAAAAATGGTTCATAAGTAGGGTGGTAAATGACTGGAATGGACTCAGTCGTCAGGTGGTCAATGCGGAGTCAATAGGGAGTTTTAAAAGGAGACTAGACAATTTAATGGATGGGGATGAAAGGCAGATGTAGGCTATGGTGTTAAGTAACAGGAACTACCAAGTGTATAGGTCTCACGGCCTCTTGTAGCTTACTTATGTTTTCTTCCCTCAGATCGCCACATATAGTTTTCTAGGTTTAATTTAAGTTATATTTAAGTTATGTTTAGGTCTGGTTTAGGTTACGTTAGGTTTAGGATAGGTTTGTGTTAGGTTTTGTAGAGTTATTTAGGTTAAATAAGCTTCCGCGGGACGATTTACGAAGCGGGCCGATTTCCTGCACGACACCGGTCTATTGCGAGAAAAAAACATAATACCGAAATCCAATACCAACCAAATAATATACCGATACCGGTATACCGATGCACCACCAATACCGATACCGGTATACCGAAAACAAAAAATACCGGTAATATCGGCGCTACCGGCGCTAAAATACCGGTATTTCGGTATACCGAAAACCGGTGCACATCCCTACCTGGCAGAAGCTGAGTCACTCCAGATTCGTGTGGACGTGTGTTCTGACTGATCTACCTTTAACATCTAGGAAACGGTCACTTTGCCTTGCTTCGTTATCAACTGATACTACGGTGAGTCTTGCCTTTGTGGTGGTGAGATATTTTAAATGGGTTACTGTGGATTACCATGTTACGAGTGAAGTTATGTGAAGGGCTGCCTTGCAGGGTGTGGCCTATGACGCACAAGCCATCTGCATAGTTTCATGGTTATAGCGTCATAAATATGTATCATAGGCAGATTATCATTTAACAATATTTCATAACAACGAAGCGATACATATTTGCTACAAAGTTGATTTTTTTATAAAAAAATATTTATAGTTGCCATTTATGGCAAAAAAAAATGGTAAAACTTTGGAAGAAGTCCTTCACCCCTATCTTTTTTTTCTTCCCCCTATAGCCAACAAGCCTGGGGAACTGGCGGGAATACGGGGTTTTTGGGTGGGGGAAGCAAATATAATTGATTTATGGCTCCCCAAAAAATCATCAAAGCCACTATATGTAAAAATCTAACCTAACCTAACCTTAACCACAACGTATACCTAACCTAGCCTAACCTAACCTTAACCACAAAGTATACCTAACCTAACCTAACCTTAACCACAAAGTATACCTAACCGAACCTAACCTAACCTTAACCACAAAGTATACCTAACCTAACCTAACCTAACCTAACCTTAACCACAAAGTATACCTAACCTAACCTAACCTAACCTAACCTTAACCACAGAGTATACCTAACCTAACCTAACCTAATCTTAACCACAAAGTATACCTAACCTAACCTAACCTTAACCACAAAGTATACCTAACCTAACCTAACCTTAACCACAAAGTATACCTAACCTAACCTAACCTTAACCACAAAGTATACCTAACCTAACCTAACCTTAACCACAAAGTATACCTAACCTAACCTAACCTTAACCACAAAGTATACCTAACCTAACCTAACCTTAACCACAAAGTATACCTAACCTAACCTAACCTAACCTAACTGGACTTAGAATTTTATGAGGCACCTCATATTTCATTGCGGCCGTGTGGGTTACCAAGGCTGAGCGCACGCTGGAACCTTTACAGATGTGAAGTACAATAAGCATACAATACAGTGCGGTAGTTCATTTCTGTCAAAGCCGGAAGGATGAGTTCCAAAGTATTTCCAAAAAATTAAACCCATTTCTGAACACATATCATTTAACAATAAATGATAACAACGACACGATACATATTTCTTACTGAGATAATTTTTACGTAGGTATAAATCTCCGGTTGCCAATGGCCATTTATGGCAACATAAACATTTGGCAAACGATTCTAACTCATACACTACTCAATTTTGAAAATTTTCCATTTATTAAAGTTTCTTCACGACGGCACGCTACGCATCTGTAAGGCCTCTTTCACACGAGCGGTTTTTGCCGTCCGGTGTCTGCTGCACGGTTTAGCTTTCTATTGACTCTTATGGGAGTATTCACACAGGGCCGGGACGGCAGTTTTGCCGTTGCGGCAGCCGCACCCTGACGTCCTGCCAGCAAGACCGCAACGGCAGAAATGTCGGCGAACGGTTTGGGTGGTAATGTGTTGCTATGGGCGCCTTCACACATCCGGTGTTACCCGCGTGCGGCGGGTCATCGGGTGGTCAGTTGTCTGTCAACATTAGGAGGAAGAGCACACCACCACCTCGTCTGCATCACTGGAAAAGCTGGTATGCACTATATTCTCCTTCATGTGAACTTTCAATAATGTATATTGAAAATTTAAGTCTTTACATACTTATTAAAATGCACCCTGGAGAAGGCGACTGCTGTTCAAGGGGTAAATCCAGAATTTTTTGTGTTTATTTTTTTTATGACCTTGTTAATCAAATGAACATATACTACTCTCTTTCTGACGTCCTCCATCATCAAGAGACAGTGGTGCACCGTGCACTGACTTGACTGAGGCACCAGAGCGGATGTTGAGAGAGAGAGAGCCTGCGGCAGAAACCGCAAGTGCCCGCAACGAGGCATGGTTTCTGCCGCACGCCGCAGCGGCAGAAACCGGACGGCAAAAACCGCTCGTGTGAAAGAGGCCTTACTATGGTCATTTTCACGTATGTAGGAATGTTCTGGCCAAAGTATAAAAAACAAAAAAACGTGGACATACAAATGTATTTCTACCTCCTACACTAATAATTTTTGATAACAATTTATTTCACAACAAATAATGACCACGTCAGGATACACATTTCTTACGGAGATCATTTTTACGTATGTATTCATCTACGTTGCCATTTATGACATAAATAAAAGTGTGCATACTATTATATTTAACTATTCAATTACTCATTTTTAAGAACACATATTTTAACAACAATTAATAACAAAGACACGATACACATTTGTTAGTGACATAATTTCTAGGTACTTATAAAACTCCAGTCATAAGTTGCCAGGTGTAGACAAAAAATAAAGGCATACCACTATATTTTTAACTCTTATACTACTCATTTCTAAGAGAACTTCACTTAAAAACATTTACTAACAAAATTACAATACACGTGTTACAGAGATAATTTTTAAATAGGTATGAATCTACGGTCATAAGTTGCCAGGTGTGAAAAAACAAATGGGCAGACCAATAAATTCCTCATTCTTAAACTGTTCAGTTCTAAGCAAACATCACTTAGCAACAAATACTAATAACAACACAATACACATTTGTTACTTAGATAATTTCTTAGTAGTTATAGAGATCATATTTATGTCCTCTACTTTATACTACGTTAAAGGTCTACTTGTAAGGAGTGAAACAAAGCATGAGGTTATGAGGGGAGAGAGGGGAGGTATTGAAGGGGTGAAGCAAAGCATGAGGTTATGAGGGGGAGAGGGGAGGTATTGAAGGGGTGAAACAAAGCATGAGGTTATGATTTTCAAGTCACTCCGGCCCTAGTTTCTCCGGCCCTCCGTCACTCCCGGCCCTGGGGCACTCGGCCTACCACCCTGCCAGGGGCTACCCTTAGAGAGGCTACGCCATGCTTCACGACCTAGCGACATCCATCACCCGTTTTTGGCATTCTGCAGGCACATTGATGACGTACTTAAAGACGTTAAGCTGTCAAAACATAGCGACCACGGGAGGGGTGGCGTAGAGCACGCAATATCATAAAAATACTCATAAATTGAATATATATGATGTTTTCTAATCAAGAATTGAACAGGGCAAGTATACAAATTAAATTAGGCCATAAAACAATTTCCTACACTCGTGGTGAGCTTATTATGAGTTTGTTATGGGTGATGGGTCGAGTGGTGAACGGCGGCACCTCACCGAGACCACCCGCTTCACCACCCCGGCGGGTAGCTGCCCCTAACCGCCAGGCATCAGACTGAAGGTATAATGGCTCCCTTTTCCTTAATAAAACCCCAAGCCCTTTTCCATCCAGCCGTGATGGGTATCGGGTGTTAGCCGGGGTTTGTGACCCGCCTCCCGGGGTGGTTGCTTCCCCCCAAAAGGCAGGAAGACCAGTTACGAATAGAGAGATATCAAGCGGAAAAGATCACCCATAGTGACAACGTACGCCACTGCCATATCTCGTACCAGAATCCCCGCGAGCTCCGGGTTGTAGAAATCGAGGAAGTTTGTTAAGCTAAACACCGTGCCCTTTAACTCTTTCTGAATGTCTGCCCTGGTCACTCCGGCCTACCACCCTGGGGCTACATTCAGAGAGGCTAACTTCCCGGGCTTTACGACTAGCGACTTCCAACAGCTGTTTTGGGAAACTTTGGCATTCTGCGGGCAGATTGATGACGTACTTAAAGAGTTAAGCTGTAAACATAGCGACCACGGTAGGGTGGCGTAGAGCACGCATTATACATAGAAATACTCATAAATTGAGTATATATGATGTTGTCTGACTCAAGAACTGAACAGGGCAAGTATACAAATTAAATTAGGCCATAAAACAATCTCCTACACTCGTGGTGAGTTTATAATGAGTTTGTTATGGAGTGATGGGCCAAGTGGTGAATGGCGGCACCTCACCGAGACCACCTCGCTTCACCACCCCGGCGGGTAGCTGCCACTAACCGCCAGGCATCAGACTGAAGGTATAATGGCTCCCTTTTCCTTAATAAAACCCCAAGCCCTTGTCCATCCAGCTGTGATGGGTACCGGGTGTTAGCCGGGGTTTGTGACCCGCCTCCCGGGGTGGTTTGCTTCCCCAAATGGCAGGAAGACCAGTTACGAATAGAGAGATTATCAGCGGAAAAGATCACCCATAGTGACACCGTAGCGCCACTGCCATATCTCGTACCAGAATCCCCGCGAGCTCCGGGTTGTAGAAAGAGAGGAAATTAGTTAAGCTAAACACCGTGCCCTTTAACTCTCTCTGAATGTCTGCCCAGGGGGGTAGGCCGGAGTGACCAGGGCAGACATTCAGAAAGAGTTAAAGGGCACGGTGTTTAGCTTAACTAACTTTCTCTATTTGTACAACCCGGAGTTCGCGGGGATTCTGGTACGAGATATGGCAGTGGCGCTACGGGTCATATGGGTGATCTTTTCCGCTTGATAATCTCTCTATTCGTAACTGGTCTTCCTGCCATTTGGGGAAGCAACCACCCCGGGAGGCGGGTCACAACCCCGGTCCCCGGA
>JACEEZ010009736.1:0-16747 GCA_016584305.1 Chionoecetes opilio | reverse complement strand
TCGTGATTTGGCCGGCGACAAATCCGAGGTCCGGGGATATGTCATCCGGGCAATTTTTTTATTTATTTTTATTTTTTAACGTTGAAATCCCTGGTCCTGTTCGTAAATTGACCAAGTTGTCCGGCGGTCCGAGCATCTCCTGTCACCCCTGGTCAGTGTCCGCACCTCCCGCCAGGTGGCAGCATGCTCAGCGGTCGTATTGTTTACATTTGTGCACACAACATTCACGGTTCACCTGCACAGCCTCCGTCGTCACCTGACTCCCACTGCCCTGGTGCAAGAACATTTCTGAGACTATTGAACACTTTCTGCTGCCTCCCGCCAGGTGGCAGCATGCTCAGCGGTCGTATTGTTAACATTTGGGCACACGACACGGGTCCAGGGTTTTCACCTACACAGCCTCCGTTAGTCCCCTGACCCCCACTGCCCCTGGTGCAGGAACGTCTCTTGAGACTATTGAACACTTTCTGCTCCCTCCCGCCAGGTGGCAGCATGCTCAGCGGGTCGTATTGTTAACATTTGGGCACACGACACGGGTCCACGGTTCACCTACACAGCCTCCGTTAGTCCCCTGACCCCCACTGCCCCTGGTGTAGGAACGTCTCTTGAGACTATTGAACACTTTCTGCTGCCTCCCGCCAGGTGGCTGCATGCTCAGCGGACGTAAAAGTCCGCGGCGGGGTAGTTGATATTGTCGGTTGCCGGACAGTAAATACTAGAGTAGGATAAACGTCCGGGGGTGGGTAATGGCATCGGACTATATATATATATATATATATATATATATATTTTTTTTTCTTTTTTCTTGTTAGATTCATCATGAAGTTTCAGGGTGACAGAGACACTCGGTATACTTGGGGTTGTTTATGCAACGTTTCGCCAAGGCACTTGGCATCATCAGGCTAAAAATAGTTAAAATTTAATATATTGTAATGCTAAAAAGCGAACATCTAAAAAATTAATTCTAAGAAACAATAAAATATTCCTATATTTTCTAAAATTACTAACTAATAAATAAAATATAATTTGTACTTAACGGACCTTGGTGTGTGTGCTGTCTGAGTTGGTAGAGGACTGAATGAACACGGGTTTTGTGGGTGACATTTCAGCTTGTGTGGGGCGATCGAACCGAGAGTCGGGCAATCGAAAACAGTGGTAATCATTTGAGTATATGTAGTTGTTGTGAAATGACTTGGTTATTAAGATCAGGGGACAAGTGCTTGATGTGTATAGCTTCTAATAATTTAGTGTCACTAGGGTAGTGTGCCTTGGATAGGATACTGAAGTCATTCATAGAAAAAGGGTGATCTAAATCATGTGAGTGTGAGCGGATTGCAGATTGCGAAGGTGAAGAAATGGGTCGACCAGTACGTGCAGAAAACCCTTTATGCTCAGAAAGCCTAAGGGTTAGATTCCTTGTCGTCTCGCCGACGTATCTAGCGTTACAGCTAGAACATTTGAATTCATAAATTATGTTGAAATAAGGGCTTTAGGTATAGAGTCTTTATATTTGAAATGAGTTCTTAGGGTAAGAGAATTAGTAAAAATAAATTTAAATTTTGAGTTAGGAAGATGTGACTTAAGTAGATCTTTGAGTTTTTTCCGAATGGTGTAACTGAGATGGCCATAAAATGGGAGTTTAACATAGTGTGTGTCTAATATGGGTTCGGGGTTTGTTCGACTCTGGGTTGAACTTTTTATCTAAGAACTTTTAGATTTATTGTTTCAATTAATTTGAGGGGGTAGCCATTGTTTTTGGAAAAAATTGGTAAGGGAATTTGATCTCATTATCAAAGGAAAACCAATTAGATGAGAAACTATAGCATCTGTGTAGTAGGGTCTTAATAGTATTGATTTTAAAAAGGTTAGGGATAAATGAAGCATATTGAGTTCCTAAACCAGTGAAATAGAAAACCCACTTTCACTGGTTTAGGAACTCAATATGCTTCATTTATCCCTAACCTTTTTAAAATCAATACTATTAAGACCCTACTACACAGATGCTATAGTTTCTCATCTAATTGGTTTTCCTTTGATAATGAGATCAAATTCCTTACCAATTTTTTCCAAAACAATGGCTACCCCCTCAAATTAATTGAAACAATCATCTCAAAGTTCTTAGATAAAAAGTTCAACCCAGAGTCGAACGAACCCGAACCCATATTAGACACACACTATGTTAAACTCCCATTTTATGGCCATCTCAGTTACACCATTCGGAAAAAACTCAATGATCTACTTAAGTCAATCTTCCTAACTCAAAATTTTAATTTATTTTTACTAATTCTCTTACCCTAAGAACTCATTTCAAATATAAAGACTCTATACCTAAAGCCCTTATTTCTAACATAATTTATGAATTCAAATGTTCTAGCTGTAACGCTAGATACGTCGGCGAGACGACAAGGAATCTAACCCTTAGGCTTTCTGAGCATAAAGTGTTTTCTGCACGTACTGGTCGACCCATTTCTTCACCTTCGCAATCTGCAATCCGCTCACACTCACATGATTTAGATCACCCTTTTTCTATGAATGACTTCAGTATCCTATCCAAGGCACACTACCCCTAGTGACACTAATTATTAGAAGCTATACACATCAAGCACTTGTCCCCTGATCTTAATAACCAAGTCATTTCACAACAACTACAATACTCAAATGATTAACCAACTGTTTCGATTGCCCGACTCTTCGGTTCGATTCGACCACAACACAAGCTGAAATGTCACCCACAAAACCAGTGTTCATTCAGTCTCTACCAACCAGACAGCACAAACACCAAGGTTCCGTTAAGTACAATTATATTTATTTATTAGTTAGTAAATTTTAGAAAAATATAGGAATAATTTTATTGTTTCTTAGAATAATTTTTAGAGTTCGCTTTTTAGCACTAAAATATATTAAATTTAAACTATTTTTAGCCTTGATGATGCCAAGTGGCCTTGGCGAACCGTTGCATAAACAACCCAAGGTATACGAGGTCTCTGCACCCTGAAACTCATGATTAATTATATTATATATAGATATATATATATATATTATATATATATATATAATCTATATATGATATATATATATATATATATATATATATACTATATATATATATATATATTATATACTAATATATACCGTATTTGACGGCGCATAAGGACGCACCTCCGTATAAGACGCCACCCCTATTTTACGAGGAGGTTTTGAGAAGAAAAAAAATATTGTTGCTTTTGTGGGAAATGTTTTTTTTCTCGTAAAATTATCAAGTTATTAAAAAAAAAAGTATTTGTAGGGGGAAAGCAAATGCGTATGAGCATGCCTACCTAAATACAATATCACAGTGCAGTGAATGGGAATGAAAAATTACCACTAGTTAAAATTAAAGAGAATGACAGGGTAACCAAAATCGGTCATAAATATTGCAGGATGCCCCCACGAATTGATATACTAATATTTGTAGCTATGACATAAAGCTTAGATTTAATTGTTGTAGGTATGCCTTTTGTGCTTTTCTGTATGTGTGTAGACCTTTGTGGAAAATTTGCATAGATATTGGTATTATTTGGTAGTGGGCTTCAAAAGTCCTAGGACTCTACCCGGACACCATCGTGTAGCTTCTCATTCTGAGTATTTTGGAGCCCCATTTCCCAAGGCGCAATGAATAATAATGGCATTAAACGTAGTACCGAAAAATCTACCGGTGACTTCAGCCCGAAAGTTAATTAGGTTAAATCAGATTAGGTTAAGTAGAGGTGGGGTTTTGGTTTAGTAACAGATGATATAGAAATAACAAAAATTTACCAATAATATGCAGTGTGAAGCGTAGCAATGTAGCAGACCTGGAGGGGCAGGTTGCCCCCCCACCCACACAGTAAACAACATTGATTTCCGACAAAAACGAGAGCCAGATAAATTCAAGACACATCAAAAACTATCAGGAGACTTAGTTTCGGCCTGAAATCGGTGGTTGCCCAAAACAAAAAATTTACGAAGATATTTAGTAAAACTAAGGAACCATCTCTACCTTGTTGTTAGTGTTGTAATTGTGAGGGCACTGTTGTCGGGATCGACGATATTTGCCCTGGTTTAAACCTATGAAGCTATCACAGTCGCCGGAGGGTTGATTGAGTTTCTTCAGGAAGGTACAGTGAAGGCTGGTTCACACTCTAGGAAATCACGGCAGGGTTCCGTCAGCCGGTGCTTGTATTCACCACTATTCGTCACGGTTCCGAATTTCTGCAGTTCCTGCTCACCCTCTAAGCAGACATGGTGCTTAGAGGCTATGGTTGAAGAAATTTGCATTAATAGCATTCTGTGATGAGAAGAGGAGTTGAAACTCTAAAAAGACACTTGTTTGGGGTACATAAAGCCTTGAGAAAACGAGATATTATCAGCACGGCACAGTCTCATACGTTATAATATCTTCCCAGAAACCGTTAAGTGACAGACGGTGGATGTATTGGAGCCGTGCGGCGGCGCACCGTTTAGTGTTTAACACGTCTATTGTTGAATGTAAGAAATTCTAACAGATGTGAGAGGGCGGTGGCCCTGTCAACCAATTTCACCATGATGGTTATGGTGTGATTCGGCCCTGAGGCGGACGGTGTGGCGCGTGAGCGGCCTTGGTCTGGTGTACCGTGTGGAAGACTTTTGTCCCGTCTACAGGTACCATTGCAGCCTTTTTACTAGCACTCTTTCATACAGTTCTTTATCCGTAGAGGTACAGGGGTGAAGGAATGAGGGGTCGAGGTGGACAAAGGGCCGATGCGTTCTCTATCCAACCTGCTACCACTGTAGCGACGCTAACACACACACGCCATACACACCTGCATCGGCTTAGGCACTCCCTGTCTGGACCAGGATTAGAAGCCCGAGGGTGACCTGACGCTGACCTGACTTGTCCTCGCCGACACACTGCAAACACAGCCAGGTAATTCAGTCAGCCATAAAAACACACAGAGACACCACACGCCGCGACATCTTGTCCCCACGTTGTACAATGGACTGCGCTGGCAAATAAACTACCAAAGCCACGGACGCCCTTTCTCCAAAATTTTTTTTTTTTTTCCCTTGTGTGTATAGACAGACTCCCAATAGATACTACAATCACTATCACCGCTCACACTCCTTCAAATACAACGTAACACGCTCTTTGTCACTATTCCATTATCAACAATACTCATTCAGCGAAAAGTCCACACAATATTTGCTGCACCTCCCTTCTATCAATCTCATTTCAACTGTTCTCTTTGGGTCAACTTGTGGGCCCGAGTCGAATGTGGGTTAAGGCGACATATGCGGGATGTTTGTGTTTCCATGGGTGCGGGAGGAGTCTGAAGGGAAATGACCCATAGAGTGTGCGGGGGGCGTCGTCGAGTACATTTATCAGACGTTTTACAATGGAGGCAGCAGAGGATGTGGAGAGGTTTACATCTGACACGGCCATTTGGCAGCAAAATCGGCATCTTTGTTGTCCCAGCTCTTATTTCTCTTAAACTCCAACTTTTCTAGTATATGCATTACTGTGATAACACAGCTACAATTGTGCTCAGTAAAACACTGCTCCAACACAGATACTCAGACCCCTTAGTTAATACACCACCAGCTGTTACTGCAATTCTCTGACCGAGACTCTCATTCGCTAATATGCCGAATTAGACGCAGGTGAAACTATGCATTCTTTTCAAGGGAAAAAAACTGTGTCTTATGTGCCGGCAAATCGGAGATTATATATATATATAATTTTTTTTTTTTTGTTTTTTTACTTGCGATCCCGGACTTTTGCGTTTCCCGGCCCAGTGCTCCCCCCTATAGTCGGGAAATCGAGGTTGTGTGTAATTACAACAAGTATCATGCAGAATCTCAAATGAACATCTTATGAAAGGCCAAGTGAACAGAGGCTGTGGCCAAACGCGGAATGCGCAAGATGGCGGTCGAGTGGCAAACTCTCCCTATCTATGGCTCTGTTCAAAGGGGGGGGGGGGGGGGTACCATAGGGACCTCCAACAAAACGTTGGCCAACTTGGCTTTTCTATATTTTTCAGTTCCAACTCAGGCCGATCTGGATTAATGAAAAATGCGTCTGGTAATGAATAGCGTGATTGGGTTATGGATGGGAGATAGTAATGATGGCAATGAGCAGAGGTGGGCATTCCGCAATTTTAGTCCGCAATTCCGCAACTTGCGGAATGGGTAATATCGGTTGGCGGAATTGCGCCAATTACAGATGCCTGAAAAAATTGCGGAATTGCGGGTTGCGGACAGCCAAAAAATTTTGAAACAGCAATCGCAATAATTGTGACGGTCACCACCTTCAAAATGGAAAAGTGCCCGCGTGAACATAGTTCCACAACAAATATGGTGGAGCCGGACACTGCCAACTGCCAAGAGCTGGTTTTTGTTTCGTCCAAGCACCGTCTTGGATTACGAGACCAATCCAATAAAACACTTGGGAAATGTTGTTATATAGGGGAGGCGGGTAGCGGCGTGGTTAGCGTCTCCGTTCTGGCGTCTCGCTGAACGAGTTCGATCCCCGAGAAAACCAAAACCTTTCATGGACCGTCGAGTGGCTAAGAACAACCCACAGCCCTGCCCATCAACTCTACCTTCGTTGCGAGTGCATCGGAGACACAAGGCGGGGCGGCTCTGAGCCTCTAATCACAGGCGGCACTATAAAAATCCTGCCTGCGCCACCAAGGGCGAGGAACAACACATCACCAGCCCTCAATGTGAACCTCAGAGCCTACCATCCGAGACCTGGATCACAATGCCCCCATACAGCGCTATACTGGCCACAAAATTATAAAAAAAAAAAAAAAAAAAAAAAATTGCTATGTGATATTGTTCTGGCACTGTTTGGACTGATTATTATTTCGGCCCCTACCCAAGCTTGTTGGTTTTGTCGCATGAAACCAATCAGTTTCCAATTGCGAGAAAAACGGTCTTCGTACCAAGACCAAGCAAGCATCGTCCCAAGCATCCTAGCTAGTGTTTGTAGTAGGTAGCACAGTCACTCCTCAGTCAGTGGTCTGGGAATTGGGATTGAGAGCGTGTTCATGCTCACTACGCTTGGCGCTGTGTGTGGATACTGGATGATCCTACATGTATACCTCCACTGTTGTTGTGTTAGTGAAGTACTAAGATTACACAAATTAGACAGAGACACGTTACTGGCAGTGGTAGTAGTGGTTAGTAACCATAACCAGTGTCTATTGTGGTTAATAAGCGGGTTATTAACATATATATATATTATATATATATATATATATATAGGATAACAATAGGCTTAAATAAACGCGCGGGGTCTATACATAATTAGCGTTTACTAAAACGCTAATTATATGAGCACGATCTGCAAAATATATGAAAAATTTGAAATTACTGAAATACAAATAAGACAGAAGCAAAATAACCGTTTAATTTACTAAACGCGTTTATTAAGTCTATTTTTGCTTGTGGAAAATTAGCCAAATTTAACCAGAATGGCCTAGGAGAGGGGTAGGAGTGTGGATACACTGGATACTGATAGGTTATAGACGTCGCATGGATTGTGTCCAGAGTGACTTGGAGGTTCAGGATGATCTCCCCAGCACTCAGCCCCTCAGCCAGAGCACTGAGCGTGAGAGCAGGCAGGGCAGGAAACAGCTGGAGAGAAGCTTCCAGCTAACTTGAGTCACTTGGACAAGTAAGTTATTCCTTATCTACTGAGTATTAGTAATTTAATTTGGTCATTTTATAGTTTCACCCAACCAACGTTTTTCTCATGCCCCTTATTATATACTAAGGCGCATCAGACAATCGTTGGTTGGGTGAAACTATAAATTATCCTTTAATTTACTATTTAAAAGTTATAACATAGAACATTGTTATTAAGGCTGTATAAAAGGCGATATATACATAGAAACATTGTTATAAAGGCTGAATAAAAGGCGATATATATCCAATATATATATGATTATTTGTGAACACAGTCATCACAGAGGGCGGCCTGCGCGGCGATTTATTTAGTTAACGCTAATTTTTGCAAGGTACTACTGCATTTATCAGAAAACTAAATATCAATGGAAAGCTGATACAATTCTGCTTCTATTGATATCTTCCATGTAAAGTGTTGTCCCACAAAGTTTTACATGACGATGCGTTTAAGTGAATTTTAAGTTTATGCATATTCTTCAGAGTCTCATAATGCCTTTATTAATGTGTTTTACTGTGTTTTTTGTGATAATCTTATAGACCAAACATTTCCGAAGGAATTAAAAAAACAGTTTTCCTTTTACCCCGAAAAATGTATACCCGGGGGAAGTTCATTTGCCTTAAATTGGGCGGTGTGAAGGGGGGGAAAGGGGCCCTCCCCCACCAAAACCCCCCCCAGTGCTTTAACATAGGGGGTGAAATTTCGTTACCCCTTTTTTGATTCAGCACCTTAGTGATACTGCCATTGCCTGTGACGTGTAAATTGAAGAAAAACACTAAAGAGACAGAGCTTCATTGTGAATGACCAGTACAAGTAGAGACGAGAACAATAGGAATCACAAGTATGTAAAATAAGGCGTATTTGGTGCATGCCCGTGCATTAAAATTTTCTTATTTAAGCTCCGCCCACTTATTTTTTTACTCTTTTGCGTGTACAGAAAACTGAGTCAGAGACAGTCCCGGCAGCGTTTCTCTTTTCCTGTAAATTATACAGTCGTGGGTGTGGGTGGGTTTCAAGAGCCTGGCCTCAGGTCGCGCGCATGAGAAATCTTATCAGACCTCCTCCCGTAATGTTTCTGTTTTCTTCTTCTCATCCAATTCAACATTCATTACATGCGCACGACATGCAAAGGATAACTTGTAATTTAATTAGGAGTAGGTTTCAACACGTGATCGGATATATACAACAACTCAACAGTTGATGATTTACAAATATTAATATTCTCCATCGACATCTGGAACATTTTTCCACTCCCTCCAATCTTTCAAAATGCGTCCGAACCCTTGTTTAAGACTTGTGGCTAGCCCGGCTAAAGCTTTAATTTGCCATAATAAACTAAAATAATAAACAGTCTCTTTAGTAATAGTTCTAATTACTTTAAAATGCATGTAACTGGTACAATTTGTCCGACTTTACACAGTAATGTCACCCAAAAAATGTACTAATGGATATCGACACCTCACAGTCCTCCAGTGAGGCGAGGTTAGGTATCTCTGAGTGCCTCCGGTTCCTCATGCTTCCCGAATTTCGGCGCTGGCGCCCTCTACGCTGGCTGTACTCCGGGAAACTAAACCACAGGATTTTCTTTAAAATAACCTCATTGTGATTCAACTACAAAGTTACCTTAAGCGAACTCACGATCCCTTACCTAACCTACCTAACCTAACTAAACGTTTTTCTAACCTACCTAACCTATAGCGGTCTGCCGAAAGGCGAACGCCTGGAGCTTTGAGGCAGGTCAGAAAGAGCGAGGAGAAGAGAAAAAAAGGGAAAGAGAAAGAAGGAAGAATGAAAAAGAAAGGAAAGGAATGGAAAGGAAGGAAAGAGAAGAGAGAAAAGTGATAAATGTAAATGAATCATTGTTGCTGTCTTCCATTATGGTCAACTATGTAACACATGATTCCGTACTTCTTCGATTACGTTGGTAATTTTTTTAGGTTGTGATAGCGGAGGTCTTTCTGGCTCTCCCCATGAATGTACGATACATTTTCCTTCGGCTCCGTCTTTTAGAAGAGGCGTCTGGCAGCGCCTACAATCGTATTTTGTATGGCAAGCTGGGGCGGAGCTTAAATAAGTAATTATTATACTTCAAGGGGACGCACAAAATACGCCTGATCTCACCAGCAAGAAAGAGTTAACAAGAGAGAAAGTAACAAGACTGCCCTTCCCCCTGAATGTAGAGCACGTAGGAGAGAGCCTGAGAGGCAGGGGCCCTATGATGGGGACCCGTTTGGGTGTCATGTATGAGCGAGGAAGGAGGTCAAAATGAAAGCCCTATTTTTGCTTCCCTCCCAACTGTGACGTGGTGGGAGAACGCCGCACCCCGCTTCAGCCACGCCTCGCTGGCTGAACTCCCAACTCAAGCTTCAGTTCAAGCTGGCGCGGAAGAGGTGCCACCACTGCACAAGGCGCGGCTGTGCACTGCTACATTTTTAGGTAATATAGCTTTGGTGATGATTTGTGGGTGTTTTATTTAGGTGTAGCTGTTGATGATGACAGGGTTTAATGGTGGGTGTGAGGAGGCTGGCGGGGTGGTGGGAGGCGCGGAACAGACTAGAGTTATGAGGGGTGACCGCATTCAGTGTTACGCCATCCAAGGTTGGTGCCATTCCCCCGATCACCATTGCTCCCCATCAATTAAGTACTGATGCCGCGGTTTGAATAGTCCGCAGCAGCACTTGGCGTGCTTCCACCGGCCTTTAACAGCGGCTATATGGACGATAACTGCGTCGTTGCGCTGTATCATGGACGAGAACTGCGCGTCCGCGGTTATAATGGACAGTAGAGTATAATTTTACGATGTCACCAAACTTCCCTACCAATTGGGAGCATGGTTTTTTGTTTACTTATTCTATTTTAAGAGACATTTCTCATTGAGCTTTCCGTCGCAAATCAATAGTTTCGGGATATAGAACATTTTATGTGGGGGAGGAATAGGTCTCCTTGTTTACAAATGCCTCCTCTTCCTCTTCTTGTGACCTTCATCGCTTTTTTTTCTTGCGGGGCACCCGTGGCTACCTACCTATCCTAACCTACCTAACCTAACCTTTACCTATTACCTTACTAACCTGAACCTTCCCTTACCCTATCTAACCTAACCTAATCCTTACCTACCATACCTTTAACCTCCTAACTGGGTCCAATATAAAAAGTTTAATAATACCAAACCAAAACGATGCAGGTCACACAGAAGAGGAAGAGGGAGGCATTTTTGTGGAATACTTTGGAACTCACCTTCGCGTGCTTTGACTGAAATGAACTACCGCACTGTATTGTATGCTTATTGGTACTTACATCTGTAAAGGTTCCAGCGTGCGCTCAGCCTTGTTAGCCCACACGTAGCGCCGCTAGAATATGAGGGTGCCTCAAAAATTCTAAGTCCAGTTAAGGGTTAGGTTAGGTATACTTTGGGGTTAAGGTTTTAGGTTACTTTGTGTTAAGGTTAGGTATACTTTGGGATTAAGGTTAGTATACTTTGTGGGTTAAGTTAGTTATACTTTGTGGTTAGGTTAGGTTAGGTAGTATACCTTTTTGTTAAGGTTAGGATGGTTAGGTGTACCTTTGTGGTTTAGGTTTATGTAGGTATACTTTGTGGTTAGGTTAGGTATACTTTGTGTTAAGGTTAGGTTAGGTTAGGTATCCTTTGTGGTTAAAGTTAGGTTAGGTTAGGTTACTTGTGGTTATGGTTAGTTATATATCTTTGTGGTTAAGGTAGGTTAGATATACTTTGTGTTTACGGTTAGGTTAGGTATGAACTTTGTGGTTAAGGTTAGGTTAGATATACTTTGTGGTTAAGGTTAGGTTAGGTAGACTTTGTGGTTAAGGTTAGGTTAGGTTCGGTTTGGTATACTTTTGTTAAGGTGTAGTTTTAGGTTAGTAACGTTGTGGTTACGGTTAGTGTGATACTTTGTGGTTAAGGTTAGGCTAGGTATACTTTGTGGTTAACGGTTAGGTTTTAGTTTGGTGGTATACTGTTGTGGTTAAGGTTAGGATAGGTATACTTTGTGGTTAAGGTTAGGTTTAGGTATACTTTGTGTTAGGTTAGGTTAGGTATACTTTGTGGTTACGGTTAGGTTAGTTATGCTTTGTGGTTAAGGTTAGTTAGGTTCGTTTTAGATATACTTTGTGTTTAAGGTTCGGTTCGGTTCGGTTAGGTATACTTTGTGGTTAAGGTAGGTTAGGTTAGGTTAGGTATACTTTGTGGTTTAGTTAGCTAGGTATACTTTGTGGTTAAGGTTAGGTTAGTTAGGTATACTTATGGGTTTAAGGTTATAGGTTTAGTTTCTGTTGGGTATACTTTGTTGTTAAGGTTACGGTTAGAGTATACTTTGTGTTAACTTAGTTAGGTTCGGTTAAGGTATACTTTGTGGTTTAAGGTTAGGTTAGTATACTTGTGTAAAGGTTAGGTTAGGTTCGGTTAGGTATACTTTGTGGTTTAAGGTTAGGTTAGGTAACTTTGTGGTACTGTTTAGTTAAGTTAGGCTAGTATACACTTGTTTTGTTTTGTTTTTTGGGGGTGGTTTAAGGTTAGGTTAGTTAGATTTTTCATATATGACTGGATGATTTTTTTGGGAGCCCTAAACTCATTATATTGCTTCCACACACCCAAAACCCCGTATTCCCGCCAGTTCCCCAGCTTGTTGGCTAGAGCGGAGAAAAAAGAATCGGGGTGAAGGACTTCCTTTCAAAGTGTTTTTTTTTTTTTGTGGAGGGGGGGCCAGATTGCCAAAAACAATAAAAATAAAAATAAAATTGCTACAGAAACGGTTAGCAGATTCATTCAAAACACTAAAACCACCAGAAAACTGGAGGCGCATCAGACAGAAACACATGAGGCCAATCAGAAATGTTGGTTTGGGCAACTATAAATTGCCGTGATAGTTGGCTGGGGTACAAAATATACGCCTATTTTGTAGCCCAGCCAAATTCCCAGCATTCCCCCAGTCCCCAAGCTTGTTTTTGGGAAGAGAGGATTATGGCCAAACACTAGAATATACCAGGAAAATGGATAGGATTTCTTCTATGTCTAGAGACCTTGTGAACCGATACAGGAATTTTCCACGGAATGCACCTTTTGACGTAAAAATGGAAGTTCTACGGTACCGTCGTACTCCGTCGAAACTTCCAATATGTCATGTACGATTCCTAGTCACTATCATAGAGTAAACCTAAGGATATTTTGTCATTGATAGGTTGAATATAATACAATGTTACTAGATCATTGCCACCAAATTCCAATGAAAAGCCTCTACAGCAAGATCCCCCCATATCTTTCCTTGTTTTTCCCACCAACGTGGTTAACACCTAGCACACTTAGCTTTGCTTTCATTAATATTGTTATTTAATAATCAATAGCGATAAAGACTACTATACATGAACACATTACTGTGTTTGCGGCTTCATCCCCGGCTGAGGCAGTGCCCTCCTGATGGTCACAGTATAATTACACTACAGAAAACGGAACCCCTCAGTTTGTGGGGAAACCGGGGAAATCCTGACAGACGCTATTTATTTATTCATTTATTACTTTCCTCTATCATTTATCTATATGTCCTCATCATCATCCCTCAGCACAGGAGTGGGCTTCCATAAGATTGTTTTTAATTCATAGACTTTAAAACACCTGTTTTGTGTTAATAGAATTTTATTTCTTTAAATTTCATGGTTAAAAATTATCCATGAACTGGCACTTAAGAGCTCCAGGAAGTCGAGTCAGAGGCGTCATTTTCTACATCGACTCAACACACCTCGGTCAGTATCTATATTTTTTTTTCTTCCTATGTTTATTAACTATACATTATATCATTTTATTTGCACGTGGAAATGTAAAATATTGTTTACAAATACGTAATTTCATATATATCAACGATATGTTTAATTGTGCATGTAAAGATCTAAATATTATGAAGGGAATGATGACAGGTTTGACGGCGAAGGACTTGGGAAGGTTCCAGACACGATGCACTAAGGTGAGGTTTCCACGGGGCGTCAAAACGCATTCCGTCAACCTTCTGTTACCGTGTGAACTGACAATCCTCCAAACGGAATGAGGACTAGAGTGTCGAACCCCCCCCCCCCCCTCCCCGCTTAGGAGGTAAGGCTACCTAAAAAAAGATCTCTGTGGTTCAATGGGGGCAGAGCCCCCGTTCGAAGGTTAGTTAGATTATCGGTTGATTTTGCTAGAGGTTAGTGACATTTGGCTAGGTTAAGAGGTTAGGGTAGGTTATATATCGGGGGTAGCTATGCTAGGCTACATTTGCTAGGTCAGGCAAATTAGCGAGTCGAGGGGGACGAGACCCCCCCGCTAATGAGGTTAGTGTTATATTTTCCTAGATCCTACCCCTAGGAATTTGGCTCCTACATATCTTCAAAAATACCTGTTTTCCTCCGACGCAATTATTGCTCCCACCCGAAAACCCCCATTCCCACAGGTTCCCAACTTGTATTGGGAAGGGGGAGAGTTGGGCAAACACTAGAAATGTACCTTTTATTCTTCCACTTGTCATCTATACCCAGTGGAACTGACGCCAAAATGTCCACGTGGAACGGTGCTCTAATGTGGGCGAGAGTTCCTGGGTTGGTGTTTGGGCGGAGTTCCATAACCCTGAACCCAATCCCATCTCCTAAACCTACATCTCAGCTAAGCATCCCTTACGTTCAATTCATTTAAATATTTATTTAATAGAAAACGAAATATATCAAATGGCAAAGCAACGAAATTCCGCTTCTATGATATGCTCATCTTAATGTTGTCTCCACACAATATTAAATGGCCAAGAGTTAAGTGACTATTAATTTCAGTTTCATGTATATTTCTTCAGTCTCTCATAATGGCATTTCTTTAGTGTGTTTTATACTGTTTTTTATGTGATAATATTATAGAAAAACATTTACGAAGATACACAGTATATCATGTATCTGTTTAACCATAGTGAAGGGAAATGGGAGCTGTAGTAGGTGTGGCGGATTGACTTGAAACTGGAGAGTGGCTCCTTAGTTTAATGGCACGCCGAGGCGTCCCACCTTCTCACTGCTCCAACCAAGCATCATTAACTCAAGCAATTCCGGAACCTCTTTCGGCAAACTTAATGAATCCCAACCACAACGTGACCTTAATTCCCTATACAACAGGAGTGATGTTGGAACTGTAGGAATCGCGGCATTGCATCCACTGGAAATAGCCCCACTGATAGCAAGTACCATTATACAGTGTCTTTGATACGCTGAACACACTTCAAACCTCCCTAAGGTAAACTTTTGTCTAAACTGTCAATAACTGTAGCCGACGCTCTATAGATCGAGTACATTACGCATAACACGGGACGGCCAATCACATCATATCATATAATAACGGATTGAAATTTTTCTATATATTTCACTTACTCGTGGCAGTCTATTGTTTCCAAACTGTAGTGACCAGAAGCTATCTGATCTAATGGGAAATTCCCAACGTACCACTGCGTGTGCAGGATCGCGGGAGTGGAGGCCCGGGCAGCGCAGAGTTTCCAAACATACCTATTTGCCGGCTAGAGGCTGTTGGCAGAATTTATGTATTTATTTATTTTTTTTGCTTGAGTTTCGCGGGCCCGGATTGCAATGCTAATGCCGAGGCAGGTGGCGGGCCGACCGGACGCTGAGCCTTCTCGGGCCGGGTCACTGGCCCCGGGCCGGAGGTTGCCGCCCTGTCCTAAAGGCTGGGCCTCTGGAAGGGGAGGGTGTCTGTATCACTGGTTAGACAACTATAATCATTTCTACAATATGTATATAAGATTTAAAGGTTACTCGGAAGATGGATTAGCACTGCAGAATATCCTGCGCAAAAAAGACTAGTATAGAAAATGTAAGTGGTAACGGCGTCCGCGACCGCCGCAGTTTTCTCGCCATTATACCAGTTTTATTTTTTGGGAATATTGAGTTATTATTGATTGCATATTCTTCAAAAAATGTCATTTGGTGTGTTGTGAGAGAGGCCAATGCGTTGAGGAAGTGTGAGTGTCGACGCCCTGAGCCACGCGGCCTTGTGTTGTCAAGTGAAGCCCCTTTTTCTCATACCGTCGCCACACTGTTTGGCAATGTCAGCACTGGCTGCTGAGATACCCACGTCTTTCTTCTCCTTTTTGTTTTGTGGGGGGGACACTTTTGTTTGCACTTAGATATAACGGTGTTAATTAATACTTCTGTGTTACTGCTACCCTATATTGCCTGCTTGCTGGGTGTGTATGGTCCTCTTTGTAAGCTAAAATCCATTTCGTCTTCGCCATCCTTTGTAGCCTGTAAAGTGGTCCTAGCACTTCGATCAATCAGTAGGGGTCAAGGACAAATGACAATGAGGGAGTGTACATTTTTGGTTCTCAGCATCCCCGCAATTATTAAATATCAACCCTACAACACAATCGCTAACACTTATATACTATTACTACAGCTGTCCGCCACTATTTATTACTCTCAGTCAACACAATGGCCACCCATGGTGTCAGTAGTTATCACCGTTTTCTAACAAGGTCCACTGTCTTCTTTGTTTATCAATACATGCACGTTTGTTTGAAACTATTTTATAAAACAACAAATGAATAGCTTCTGGTGAAATTTTGGTGGGTCAGATGGTTTTGTTCGCCCTTTCATTGAACCCAAATGCAACACAGCTATCACCCTCTCAGAACACACAGGAACGACACTCCTGCCGTGGAAGTCACCGTAATAGTACTGTTGGCGTCCCAAGCGGCTGCTCCTCTATTTCGCTCCAAATAAAACTCACCCTTAAAAGTGCACTTCATCACTGTCCCCTCTATTCTAGGTGACGTCAGCATGGCCCTGCATTTACTTATTAAAGTGTTCCCGGGGACCTAGCTCCCTAGGATGGCTGGAGGAGGAGAGGAGGAGGAAGGAAGGAGAAGAGGGAAGGGAGGGAGGTAGGGAAGGAGGAGAGGGTGAGGGTGTGCTGTGTGTGTGTGTGGGTGTGTGTAGGTGGGTGAGGGTGTGTGTGTGGTGTGGTAGGGGGTGGAGGGGTGTGGGGGAGTGGGTGAGGGTGTGTGTGTGTGTGTAGGTGGGTGGAGTGTGTGT
>JACEEZ010009733.1:40000-59168 GCA_016584305.1 Chionoecetes opilio | reverse complement strand
CCCCCCCCCCCTTGACGGGGAGGGGGGGGCACTCGCAGGAACCTCCCGGTATGGGGGTTGGGGGGGGGGGGGCGCAGAGGTCATTCCTTGGTGATAATATACAAATTTGTCAAGCATGTCCCCATACTATACAAAATATAACAGGCACCACTAGATGTGTTAGACATTCCCGCTGCGAGGCTCAGAACCCTCCTGTCCCTGCCGCTGACTATATGACCTTGAACACATCCCCAAATCCCCGGGGAAACTAGTTTCCCTTTCCCCCTCTCTGAAAATCGCCGTTTGGAAGTGATTAAGCTTAGGAATCACGTTCAAGACCTTAAGGACTATGCTCATGAAGGGGGTAAGGAAGATATGCGAGCCAACAACAGTGCATGTCATGTCGCGCTACCATTTTTTTTGCACTGTTTTTTCGTAAGCTAATCTCTCCCCTTTTGTTCGTTCTTTTATACTTTCTTCAGGAAAGAGGGACTTCTCTACTTTAGGTATTTATCTTTCAACATTTTACCCTTATGGACGTGGAGGTATAGGGAAAATATAAAAGTAATTATGAAATAAATATAACACTTAAAACATGCATTTTTGTCTGAGCAAAATTTTAATATATTAGTACTACAGTATATACTAGACATTTAAAAGACAGACACAAATGGCTTAAGTTTATTTTAAAACTTTAGAGTAATGACAGAGTGCACTAAATTTTAAAGCCTCTCCTTTACCCGCATAAAAAATATAATATGTAAATTATCATGTCTGTTGCACTCCTTCCTGAGATATACTAACATCATAACTTTTTTTCATATACCGACAATCTTAGGTTTACACATTATTCTATAATGTATAACTTTGAGCTTTTTGAATTTCCCTTTGAGCCCTAAAGTCGGGGTCTAAATATTTGTATAACATATTTTCTTCTTCTTATATTATACAAAAGGCCAATGTGAACAATATTTTTCATCTTTCTTTCACAATTTAAGTAAAGTGATCAAGGTCAAAAACAGGGCCTCGTAATACGCAAAGTCCTATATATAATATATTGAAAGAAATTTTCAGTATTTAGCCAAATCCGGTCGAAATATACTTGATACCTATCTCTTGAATATTTTAGGCCATTTGACAGGAAAATATAATCAATGAGAGTACCATGATTTGAAGAAAAAAATACATATGAGTAAGAGACCCATACGCATTTGTGTACTGCGATAAAGGACAGTCAGCTATACCAGAGAGGGAAATCAAGCTTGAAAAATTCACAGCTAGAGGCTTTGGTCTCACCCATAGATTTGTGACAGCAAGTGAGGTGGTCTCTAGGATCCTTCGAGGAGGGTTGTCACACGTACTGGAGTTTGGGATACCAATCCCGGAACCAATAAAGGAAGAGGCCAGACCCATAAGCTCTATCACCCGTTACGCAAAAGGAGAAGGGGTTATGTGCATTTAGTTTGTCTCTGTGTGATTGTCATGATTCATAGGTTTTATTCTAAAAAGTTTGAGCATGCTACAAAAGGGAAAGGGAAATTTTATGTACTAGTCTAGTAGCTAGGAGGGGTTCCCATGCACCCCCCTAAAACCAAAATTTTGTACGCATTTTGAGCACCTCTAGGGTCTAATCTTTCAGAAAGATGATATTTTCCAGTTTAAAAAAAAAATGTCCCACGGGGTCCTAATTAGCAATTTCCAAGATTGCGGCTGCCCCCATCCACCGATGCCTTGTCGTCATATTTCTTACTAATCGACGATTTCAATAATTTTGGTATTTTTATTGCAGTTTTCATGGGTGACGATGTCCTTTCCGATTTTTATGAAAAATTTGAGGTCAAGATCACCCAATTCAAGGATATTTACAGACAATTTTGTAAAATATCGCGGTATTTTCGTTGTTTATCGGGTTTTCTCTTAACCCTGTTCCAAATGCAGCTCCCTTTAAAAACTATTTTTGGATGCAATTTGATCATCACTAAAACATCTACCTTAAGAAGTTTGCTGGGGCCCAGTGAAATAAATGACCCACGTGGTCATAATTAGCAATATCTTTGATGGCGGCCGTCCGCATCCACCGTGTTTGTCGTCATATATCGATACTAATCGACCGATTTCAATTATTTGGGCATCGTTATTGTATTTTTTTTTGGGGTATTGGTGTTATTGGATGAGTTATATCAAACGATTTGAGGTAGATCACCCGATTCAAGGAAATGTACACACAATTTTGTAAAAAACTCCCCACGCGTTTTCTTTTTTAAATACAATATTTTGTTCTGCCCCAAAAAAATAATGAAATAGAAGACTAATTATTGTTTGAAATACAAGCTAAAGTGTTGGGACTGTCATAGTTTAAATTCATTTTCAAAAAACTGTGGAGTAAAGTCATTCTAAACATCCATTTTTTTGTTTTTTTTATTAATTCATACAGTCCTAGTCGTCAACTGACACCATTGAAGATAATAATCATCTCTCTCCATTCATCCTCTTGATGTGACTCAGCATCTGCATACTCTTGCTGGTTGTGATGTTTTATAATGTCATCAGTGTCCATGAGATCCAGAAGTGATGTGGGCAAAATAGGGCCAATTGACCACACAGGGTCGATCACTCCCTTCTCTGTTTTTCTGCCACCCTTGACCTCATGATATGGTTTTGGGTGTTCAAAAAAAGGCTTTGCTGCCTGCCTGTAGCACCCACACGGTGGTTAGCTCGCTGTATATGAAGGTTGGGGCAGGTCCTGACATTGAGGCATTGAGAATGTCAATCTTTGACTTAAAGTTCAGGGGTCTGGTCCTCTCCCACCATCTTCCTGAACAGCTTGCACCTCACCACATTCACTGAAACTCCGGGCATGACCATACATGGTGAAAGTAAAGGCCTCCAATTACCCAGTATCTCTGGGCCACCTTCCATGCTACCCCAAGTTGCCTGCAACATATTATATGCAGTATGCTTATACTAAAATTTTATTTTAAATAAATATACGTACTATTATAATATATATATATATATATATATATAATAATATATTTATATAATATAATTTTATATATATTTTATTATATATTTTATTTTTATATATACATCATTAATTATTGGGACCCTACGCCAGGGGCGGCCTCGCCTCGCCCACCCTACGACGCCAATCCCAGGGGTCACAACGCGCGGGTCCCCAATGCAGGCTCCTTTCCCATACCAAGCAGCTCTCGACAAGAAACATCAACTTGCCCCAGCCATGAGTCTTGTGGGCCCCCTGGCCCTCCTCCACGCCAGATTGTCTCTTACAGATACAACCCGATGGGAAGGATCGGTTTCAGGGTAGCGTGCCACATGCCCATATAGCCGAAGTTGGTTTTTGACGGACTATGAAAGGGAATAGGCCTCGATTCTGTCTCACGGTGGCAATCGCTGATTTAACACTTAAATCATCCCAGCGTTCCCATGATTATGCGAAGAGACTTATTACCAAAGGCATCGATTCCCTCTCTTCAAGTCGCTATTTAGTTTTCCATGTCTCACAACCATAGAGTATGACAGGATCACAAGCGACTTGAAGATCAGGATCTTTTTCCCCCCTGCACAGGGACGACATCGCCAATACTCCTGCTGAGCGAGCCCATAACACCGTGGGCTATGCCATCCGCCGTAAGACTTATTGACGTGACACGCCGTCATTATGGACTGCGCTTTCCAAGGTATGTAAACTTTCCAAGATCTCAAAGTCCTCGCCGCACGCATGAACAGACTGTACTCTGTACTGTTTCATCTAGTAATCCTCCAAACACCTGGACCTTGGTCTTAAGCCAGGAGACCTCAAGTCCCATAGGCTTTGCCTCCTCTAGTGAAATCAGGAAGATTACTGCATAATAGGCAAAACAAGATCACTGATCTTGGTGTTTGCCGAGGGATGCTCCACAATCACTTTGATCTACAACTTTGCCAATACCCATTCCCAAACAAGATGGTTTGAAAAGCGTGGGGTAAGGGACGCACCCTTTGCCTTCACTCCTGTATTAACAGGAAATAAAGCTGGATACACTCTCCCACACTTCACAGCACTCTCAGTCCCAGATTACAGACCAGTAATTAAACCAATATCCCTTGCAGGAACCGCGAAGTTTGCAGAAGATCCACAGAGTGACTCACGGTGGCCTGAGTCAAATGCCTTCTTGAGATCACATAGGCCTGCAAGACAGCCCTGTCGTCCCTCACGTCGGCCTGTTCACACCACATATATATACATTATACTAATTCTATATATATATATTATATATGTGGTGGAACGCCGACTGAGTTACGACAGGGATGCTTGCGCCTATTTTGATTCTCAGAAGGCATTTGACTCATGGCCCGTGAGTCACTCTGGGATCCTTCTGCACTTCGCTGGATTCCTGCAAGGACTATTGGTTTAATTACTGGTCATGTACTCTGGGCCTGAGAGTGCTGTGAAGGTGTGGGAGAGGTGTATCCCTCTCTTTCCTGTTAATACAGGACGTGAGGCAAGGTCGTCCTTCCCCCTCGCCTTTTTCAACACTTGTTATGGACTGTATGGCAAGTGTAGAAATCAAAGTGATTGTGGAAGCATCCCTCGGCAACAACCGACATGATCTTGTTCTTGCCTATTTATGCAGTAATCTTTCGCTGAGTCACTAGAGGGCAAAGCCTAATGGGACTTGAGGTCTCTGGCTGTAAGACCAAGGTCAGGTGTTTGGGAGGATACTAGATAAACAGTTCAAGTACAGTCCTGTTCATGCGTGCGGCGAGGACATCGAGATCTTGGAAAGTTTTACATACCCTTGGTACGCAGTCCATATGACGGCGTGTCCACGTCAATAAGTTTACGGCGGATTGCATAGCCACGGTGTGAGTGGGCTTCGCATCAGCAGGAGATATTTGGCCGATGTTCGGTACTCTGTGCAGGCGGAAAAGTATCCTGATCTTCAGTCGCTTGTGATCCCTGTCCTACTCTATGGTTGTGGAGACATGCCACTAAATAGGACCTTGAGAGACGATCGATGCCTTTGTAATAAGTCTCTCGCATAATCATGGGAATCGGCTGGATGATTAATTGTTAAATCAGCGATTGCACCGTGAGACAGAATAGAGGCTATTAGCCTTCATAGTTCGTGCCAACCCACTTCGGCTATATGGGCAGGTGGCACGCTACGCCTGAAAACCCCCCGGGGGGATCCTTCCCTCGGGTTTGTATGTCTGTAAGAGACAATCTGGGCGCGGAGGAGGCGCAGGGGGCGCCACAAGACTCATGGTCTGGGCAAGTTGATGTGTCTTGTCGAGAGCTGCCTTGGTATGGTAAAGGAGCCTGCTGGGGACTCGCGCGTTGTGACCCTGGATTGGCGTCGTAGGGTGGGCGAGGCGAGGCCGCCCCCTGCGTAGGGTCCCAATAATTAATGATTATATATATACATAGATATATATAATATATTTATATATGTATATAGTAATATATAATATATTATAATATATATATATATATATTATATATATTATTATATATATATTATATATACTATAAGTATATATATACTATACTTATTTAAAAATAATTATAGTAATAGCATATACTGCATATATATGTTGCAGCCAACTTTGGAGTCGCATGGAAGGTGGCCCCAGAGATACTGAGTAATTGGAGGCTTCACTTGCACCATGTCTGGTCATGCCCGTGGAGTATTTTCAGTGGAATGTGGTGAGGTGCAAGCTGTTCATGAAGATGTGGGATAGGACCGACACTGAACTTTAAGTCCAAAGATTGACATGTCTCAATGCCTCAATGTCCAGACCTGCCTCAACCTTCATATACAGCGAGCTACCACCGGGTGGCCTGCTACGCAGGCAGCAAGCCTTTCTTTGAACCCCAAAAGCTATCATGAGGTCAAGGGTGGCGAAAACAGAGAAGGGAGTGATCGACCTGTGTGGTCAATTGCCCATATTTTGCCCACATCATTCTGGATCTCATGGACACTGAGACATTATAAACACACAACCATCAAGAGTATGCAGAGCTGAGTCACTCAGAGGATGAAAATTGGAGAGAGATTATTATTATCTTTCAATGGTGGTCCAGTTTGACCGACTAGGCTGTATGAATTATAACAAAACAAAAAAAATTGGATGTTTATATGATTACTCACAGTCCCTTTTTGAAAATGAACTTAAAATGACAGTACAAACCTTTTAGCTTTGTATTTCAAACAATAATTAGTCTTCTATATTACATTTTTTTTTTGGTGCTAGAACAAAATAATTGTATTTAAAAAAGAAAACGCGTGAGAGTTTTTTTAAAAATTGTGTGTACATTTTCCTTGAATTGGGTGATCTTGACCTCAATCGTTTGATATAACTCATCATAACACCATACCCAAAAACTACAATACCGATCCCAAATAATTGAAAATCGGTCGATTAGTATCGATATAGACGCAAACATCGTGTATGCGGAGGCCGCATTCAAAGATATTGCTAATTATGACCCCGTGGTGCATTTATTTCACTGGCCCACAGCAAACTTCTTAAGGTAGATGTTTTAGTGATGATCAATTGCATCCAAAAATAGTTTTTAAGGGAGCTGCATTGGAACGTGTTCAGAGTAACCAGTTACACACGAAAATACAGCGAATTTTACAAAATTGTCTGTACATTCCTTGAATTGGGTGATGCTGACCTCAAATTGTTTCATAACAATCGAAAGGACATCCGTCCCACCCATGAAAACTGCAATAAAATACCAAAATTATTGAAATCGTTTCATTTAGTAACTAAAATATGACGACAGATCGGTTGTATCGGGCCGCCGCATCTGAATTGCTAATTATGACCCCCGTGAGGACATTTTTTAAACTGGTAATATCATCCTTCCTGAAGATTAGATCCTAGAGGTGCTCAAATGCGTACATAATTTGGTTTTTAGGGGGGGTCATGGACGCCTCCTAGCTACTAGACTAGTAACATCAAATTCCTTCCTTGTATCATGCTCAAACTTTTAGAATATAACCATGAATCATGACAATCACACAGAGACAAACTAAATGCAACATACCCCTTCTCGTTTTGCGTACAGGGTGGATAGACTTAGGATCTGGCCTCTTCCGTTATTGGTTCCGGACTGTATCCCAACTCCAGTACGTGTGACAACCCTCCTCGAAGGATCCTAGAGACGCACCTCACTTGCTGTCACAAATCTATGGGTGAGACCAAAGCCTCTAGCTGTGAATTTTTCAAAGCTTTGATTTCCCTCTTCTGGTATAGCTGACTGTCCTTTTATCTGCAGTACACAAAATGCGTATCGTCCTCTTACTCATATGTATTTTTTTTCTCTCAATCATGGACTCTCTTGATTATATTTTCCTGTCAAATGGCCTAAAATATTCAGAGATAGGTATCCAGATATAGTTCGACCGGTATTTTGGCTAAATACGGAATTTTCTTTCATATATTAATATAATAAGCGCCTTTGCAGTATTACGAGGCCCTGTTTTTCTGACCTTGATCACTTCACTTAAATTGTGAAAAGAAAGAGAAAAATATTGTTCACATTGTGCCTTCGTATAATATAAGAAGAAGAAAAATTGTGTACAACTATGTTTAGACCCTGACTTAGACTCAAAGGGAAATTCAACAGCTCAAGTTTATACATTATAGAAGTATGTGTAACCATAGATGTTTCGGTATATTGAAATAAAGTTATGGTTGTATATCTCAGGAAGAGTGCACAGACATGATAATTTACATTTATATTTTTCATGCGAGTTACAGGATAGCTTAAAGTTTGTGCACTCTGTCAGTACTCTAAAGTTATAGATAAACTTAGCCATAGTGTCCCTGTCTTTTAAATGTTACTAGTCTATTAGTACTAATATTATATTCTCCTTCAGACAAAAATGCATGTTTTAAGTGTTATATTTATTCATATATTACTTTGATATTTTTGCATATACCTCCACGTTCCATAAGGTAAAATGTTGAAAGATATACCTAAACGTAGAGAAGTCCTCCTTTCCTGAAGAAGTATCAAAAGACGACAAAAGCGAGAGATTAGCTTTTACGAACAGCAGTGCCAAACAATTGGTACGCGACATGACATGCACTGTTGCTGGCCTCGCATATCTCCTTACTCCCTTCATGAGCATGATCCTTAGAGGTCTTGAACTTGATTCCTAAGGCTTATATCACTTCCAAACGGCGATTTCAGAGAGGGGAATGGGACTAGTCACGGAGATTGGGGATGTGTTCAAGTCATATAGCTCGCGGTCAGGGAGCAGGCTGCTTCTGAGCTCGCAGCGGGAATTGTCTAACACATCTAGTGTGCCTGTTTAACTATTTTGTATAGTATGGGGCATGCATTGACAAAATTTAGTATATTCACCAGGAATGGAGCCTGCTGCGCCCCCTCCCCCCCCCCCACACCATACACGGAATTGTATCCTCTGATGCCCCCCCTCCTCGTCAGGAGGAGTGGGGGGCATCCTGGCTTGTCTCTGACGAGGACAAGCAGGATAACCAGCAAATTAACCAGGCCATAATATCACCAGCAATAACCATAGCAATAACCAGGTAAGTATTGGTGGCTTCGGTAGGCGGCACGGAATTGTGTGTCAAATTTACCCATATTCCCATTACTCCTAAGCGAGGAAGCGGAAAACACGAACTCTGTTTGCATTTTGTTTTGCTGTATGTGCAAATCATAGTGATTTACGGAATAGTGCATTACATTTAACCGAGTTTAGCATAAGTCTTCGTAGACTAAAATAACCTGATATCGCATCTGAAATTAGAACAGTCATCTTTTTCTCGAGAATGTATATTGTTTCACACACATGGAGTGCGACATGGCATATTCTTTGTTTATGAAATTACACCTTTCCGCTTCACGGTCTGATGTGGAAGCTATAAATTGGAAAAAAAGTCCGAGATATGGACATATTTGATAATGCAGTGAAAAAATCTGTACCCTATTCCACTAAACCGAAGAAGGAAACGTGAGCGTGTCGCCACAACATCGACTCAACTGGGCGAGAGCAGAGTAGCGCTCCATTAGAGGATACAGCACTGAATATGAGCCGCGAATATTGAACAAACATTCCGCAGGCAGATGTGCCTACTTCAGTTGAGGTGGTTGGGTGTATCCTAGGTGCTTCTGTGATACACTTTCGTTCATAAATTGTATCAACACTTTTCAAAGTAGGCCTGATTATGTTTTTCTGCTACTCCTTGAGCAGCTTAGGAACGCGAGAAGAACTGTCATTGTCTGGGACAATTATGTCAGACAAAACATTCACCATTGCTACCAGAGGGAGAAGAGGGGAAGAGGACACATTAGAGTAGCAGGGGAGCACTGGTCTCCCAGGCTGATGGCAAGACTTTTTTGCGTGAAGGTTGATATAAGCAAGAGTATTTCTCAGCTTCTGTCGGAGAAATAAAAACACTGAATTTATTCTGCGGGAATGAGAGTAATGCGACGCATGGAGAAAGTACTGTCATCAAAGGCAGTGACTATTCGATGCCCTCCATGTATCACGAGAAGGTGGAATGGAGCAGGAATGTGGCATTTACTACAAGAGCTCACATACGACATGGCTGTATGCTAATTGAAAACTATGTATAAAAGGCAAAATCAAATATAACAGTAGTTGACTGGATTTTTACTTAAAAATTTAACTTTTACTCATTGAAACTGAATATAACGGGAGCAAATTATAAGTACAATGCGTATTTGAGTACATACATACGGATGGAAATAATTCCTGATCCCCACAGAGCCACCCAGCATTTTTATATTGTCCCATATCTCTACCCTTTAGCGTTACTTGGTTCAACTATTCTCTCCTTTGGGTGCCTCGTCACAATCTATTTAGGTTACAAAGTGGGAAACCTACTCTGATTCCATGGAATGAATATTGCTTCCATGTAATAGACCCATCTTTTTTTTTTTTTTCAGAGCCATAACTGAGGTCATAGTCTCGGCATGGAAGGCAGTACATTCCACACACTTCTCAATCCCTACAGCCTCATCTTGGTTACCCTTGTTCTTATGGCCTGTCCAGGGCAGAAAGGCGCTTCAGAGATGGTTCCGTATCCATTCTCTCCTGAAACTCATGCCCTTTATATATGCTTCGCGTAATCCTACCAGCTCTTTTCTTCCAGTTTATCCCCAAAAACTCCTTCATTCATAGAAATTCAAATCTTTCTGATTTCAACTCTCTCTCATGACTTCTAAGTGGCATCTAGCAATAGCTTTAACACTTTTTGTCTTCTACATCTTTCACGTCCTATACTCATCCCGATGAGTCCCACAGCTGTCCTCATCATATTCTAAGCTGAACTCTATTGTTTCCAAACCTTTGCTAAAAATATCACATGGATGATGTAAGGCTTGTTTTTCCTCCTTCTTCCTCATGGCTCCATGATGTTTTCTTTGCCCTTTCTGCATAGATCCTTGGAGGTTTACGTCTGACGGAGTCCATCATATTTGTTATTAAAATTGTGCTCACTGCGCTTGCACCCTGCATGGTCCCAAACTTTTATGTCGCTGTCTAGCTACTTTCCACCTTTTCTTTGTGCGAGTTCGCTCACAATTCCCCCCTTTTCCTAAAAAGGTTTGACCTTCTATCCTTCAAACTACCTTCCATAGCTTTAACTTCCTGCTTTAGCTAAAGCTTTTGAATATATCCGTATAAAAGATTTTAAGTACTATCTGCTCACAATGCGATCCGCCAGTACGGTTCCCCGCAAAACGACGATTACTGGCGATATTCCGAGTTTCCTACTGCATCTGGTTTGTTTTAATTTTCCCTTTCTATAGTTTTCGGTGAAACTTTTGCTATGCCCTTGGCATATCAAAATCTATTAATCGATTCCTGGCACAAATTTTAAATTTTTAACTACCCTAGTTTTGGTTTTGTATCCTCCTCTCTCTGCAACTTTCATCTTAGGTTTCCTTTCAAACGGTGTTATTGCAGCTACTGTAGATGTCATTGCATCTTCTCTAAGTCTATCACTTGGATCATACTCCTCTCGTGACTCCTGTTATCTAGCTTAAATACATCTATAACAAGTTTTTTCTTCTTCATCTTTTCCCTCATATGCTTCTCCCAGGTGGCTCCACATTTGTCTCATATATACTCTAAAGCTGACTTCTTTGCTCAAATCTTTGCTGAAACTCCACTCTGGTTGATGAAGGGGTTATTCCTTATTCTCAGGCCACCCTCTGACTGTATTATCACATGTTTTATGGATCCCTCGTAATGATGTTTTTATCTGCCCTTACTGGCGCAGATAATCTGGAAGGCTACAGTCCTTGACGAAATCCATTTATTGTTCTCAAAAACTGCGCAGCTGTTGCTTGCCCATACCTGGTCAAACTTTTCCCGCTTTGTTTATCTACTTCATGTGTTTCTTGCTGGAAGTTTTGTTGCATCACAACCTGTTTCCTGAGAATGTGCCGTTCTATCATTCAAACTACCGTCCTATACTTTTACTTCTCTTTTATGAGCTTATGAATATATACTTAATAAGAAATTCCTTAAGCAATCTATCTACTAAATATCTCTATCCGATCGTTACAGTTTCCATAGGTGCGATTTCTGGTGATCTTCTACTTTCTTATTAATCTTGGTCATCCTCTTTCAGGGGTTTCGGTGTACTTTTGATGTTACCCTTGACAATTCAAAGCTTTTGATAGGAGTCTGGCATAATCTTAATTTCAAAAATACATAATATGGTTACTATGCTTTCCTTCTGCACTTCAACTTAGTTTCCTTAAACTGTTTATTGCAGCTACGGGTAACGGTAATTTGGTCTTCCTTAGGGTCCTGTCCTATGTACTTTCCTGGTGATAGGACCATCCCATGGTCATCACCTCTTTATTTCATTACTTATCGTTCAGTATAATCAGTGCCCTAGCCATCCTACTGTGATATTCTAAATACCCTGCCATTTTCAACGTCGTTCATTAACTCTCCAACTCAACAGGAAAGTAAATTATCATAATTTTGTTTTGTTTTACTCTTGGCCGATAGCACCTGTAGGCAGTGAACTCCAGGGTTACATGGTAGGCCCTGGAGGTTCACTCCGAGACGTGACGGTTGGCCCTCGCCCGTGGTGGCTCAAGCAAGGAATTTTATAGTGACGCCTGTGTTAAGGTTCATGCCGCCCATTGTGTCCGCCGATGCACTTGCCGTAGAAGGTAGATCTAATGTGGCAGCATGTGGTCTTTTATGGCCACTCGACTGTGAAGAAAGAATTTTCCAAGTGGATTTGTTTATCATCGGGGATCGAACTCAGATCACCGGAATGCCACTCGTAGACGCTAACCCCTTTGGCTAACCGGGGGCCCCCCAAATAATTTCACGGAGAGATGCCTTAGAGGCCTAACTTTTAATCTTTCTATACTTTCTGATTGGAGTAAAAGCAAGCCTTGTTTTGATTTAATTCTCAAAACACAATTTCTTCACCCTTCATTCGACACAACTTTCCTAAACAACTATCCTCTCTTCTTCTGACACTAATATTCTCCTTTTTCTACAATTAATATGCTTTGTCTATCCTTAATAACAAACTGAACTGGAATCTCACATCTCATCCTTTTCTTACAACAGTTTTCTAAGACTTTAAGTTTCCTGGTTTGCCTCTGCGTCCATATGTTTTATCCCTCCACGGATGTTGTAGGCTCTGGAGGTTCACTTGAGGGCTCTGATGGTTTTTGGTCTTCCCCGTGTGTCGCAGGCCGGATTCTTATAGTGACGCTGGACTAGAGCTCATGCCCGCCCCTGTTGTCCCCTCCAGATGCACTCTCAATCGTAGGTAGAGTTGATGGGCGAGAGCTGTGGTTATTCTTAGCCACTCGAACGGTGCAGAAAAATTTTGGTTTTTCTTCGGGGATCGAACTCGGATCACCAGACGCCATTCGGAGAACGCTACCACTCCGCTACCGCCTCCCAAATATTGGAAATCCAAAGTATGGAATATTTCTCTCCTTTTCGAGGGATCCACCTACAAGCTTTTCTAAGTCAGGATAGAGTCAAAAGCCTTTAGATATCCACTACAGATCCCTCCTCTGATTGACTGTCTCTCTTTCTTTAAAATCACCGCGTAATGTGTTTCTCGCTATCTTTTCCATTATTTTCATTCCCTGCCACTTTTGAAATTGCTAACTGCATGCCTTCTCCCTTTCCGCTGCTTCGTTGCACACGAATTTCTACTCCTTATCTTTTCCTATTATGTACATCTCCTAATGCAAGAGTAACAGTATCTTCACCTTCAATCCCCTGTTCACTGATCACTTCTGGAACTTTCTCCTATTTCTATATTTCATCCTGCATACGACGTGCTTCTTTCAAGAGAGAAATGACTAATACACCTCCCGAATTAATTGGCCAACCCTCTTTTCTATTTATATTTACTTGTCTTTTTATACAGGACTGGCAACTAAGCGGACTTTTTTCTTACCCCTCTTTTTTTTGTCCTTGGCAGTCCTTTGTGATGTTGAAACAAAAATTAAAGCTGCAATCTGAAGGAGCGCTGATGGAAACACCATCACCTATCAGACACGGTTCTCATATGGCTCAGTTCCTGGGAGCAGATGCACATGATGTTCCAGTGGGAAGCATCCGACAATGATGCACAATAACTGGTTTTATTTTATATTATTTATATGGATACTATGCGCCTGTAGGCTTATGGAGAGTCTTGATTTTGGCGATTCTCGCCCCGTTAGTGGCGCAGTGGATTTTTGTAGTGACACCTGTGGTCCCTAGGTGAGATGTCGTTTTCTATGATTTTCGATCTTCCGTCCGCTCGATCCTTCAAATGCGAACCTCAGAGTTTTCTCCGTCACAGACTCGCAATCGAGTCCAGGTAATTGCTCATGCGGGTTTCCTTTCAGAAAACTCGACGATGGATTTTGACAGTTGCTCCTTGGTGGCCTTTAACTGGACCTTCTTCTACCCTACAGACTCTTGAAGAGTTGCCCCCGTCAGGATTTGAACTCAGACATTGAGTTCATCACTCCAAGACGCTTAAGCCACTCGCGCCACCGCCTCCCTAATCAATCCACTTGATTCTTGGTATCAATTATTTCATACCTTCCCCCCAACCTTGGCGGAAATGATGATATATAGCTGAAGATCTTGAGCCACCAGTGTCTTGCCAGAAAATGAATTTCATGAATCCTTGAAGGATATTGTGATCAATTGTAGTGCTATCAAATGTTGTTTAACTGTGTCTCAATTGATTCCATTTTGGCATCGGTTCAGGTTTTTGACTTGCAGCGAAGACAGAGTGACACACCCATGTGCTAGAGTGAAAAGGTTCAGGGTTTGGAACATGTGTAGGCATATTGTTAACCTCCCGTACAATCAAAGTTTTCCCCACACTGTCACAACTATACACTAATGTCACTGCAGACTGCACTCTTAAATCTTTCAGTCAACAGTGATTCATTTAACATTTGGTATGCATGCCAAAAGTACCCCACTGCGCCGGTGTCTCACTCTGCTTGGCTTGAACACTGTTAGCGAAGCACATCTACCTCTCCAGAGACAGTTGATAGGTTTTTGTTTTTTATATATCCTATTGCGCCTGTAGGCAGTGACCTCCAGGGCTCGGTGGTAGGCCCTGGAGGATCACTTGAGGGCTGTGCATGGCTTGCGCTCGCCACGTGGTGGCGCGGCAGGATTTTCATATGAACGCCAGTAATTATAGGCTCATGCGCCCACCTGTGTCCTCTGATGCACTTTTCAATCGAAGCTAGAGGTTAATGACAGGGCATGTTGGGTGGTTCTTAGGCCACTCTACGGTTGCGAAATATTTTTAATTCGATTATGGGTCTCACTCGGGATTCGACTCGGGTCGGAACTCGAACCCGTTGTGGCGGAGAAAGCCACACGGAAGACCCACTAATCTCTGGACTGTTCAAGGACAATGTTTTGAAATTTGCAAAAAGGTGCTTTCTTTAGTGCCAGCATTGAGGAGTCCACGTAGTACAGGTCCCGGGACGTCATCGCGGATGGAGTCGTTGTTTTATACACCCGAGTTGATGATGTACGTTGATGGTACGTCAACAGGTCTTGGTGAGAGGGACTCGACAATCAGCGAAGCGCTTGCACCTCTGGCGTGTGGTTCTTGAGTATGTCGAGAAACTCTGATTCTGATTGAAGGCTGTAGCATTGTGCGTATGATGTCAAATACCACACAGCTTCTTGCGAGGTGGGTACTTCGGCGGCGTACTTGGGATATTTACGGACAAGTTTATTGCCCGGCTTGTGTGTCCTTGATATTGCCGTAGCGTAACCCATGCGTATTCACCAGAGAGCTTTCAATTTGATGGTGGTGTTTGGGCTAGAATTGTTCTTGCGTTATCACTCTGTTTGATTTTTACTTGAGTGCATTCAGTGGGGTCTTTATTGATCTTGGCGAACTTCGTAGGCGCTGAGGATGTCGTCGATTCTTTGTTTGAGTATTCAGAGGTGTTTATGAGGACGTACCCTCAGCAGCTTTGTCCCGCTATCCTGATGGTGATGTCGCGGTCTAATGTTATCTTGGTCGCGGCGTCATGTGTTTTACGTTGACGATGCTGCTTCTGTAAGTTTCCTCTTGTTTTGGAAGCTTCACTGCGATGATTTCTTGCTTGCGGCAGGATACGATGGTGACGTCTCCCTTGTTTTCTCCAGTTTTTCACATCATCGAATGGAGTCTTTCGCATTCGATTCGTTTTTGGAGTTTTCTTGGGTTTCTGACATCAGGTGGCAGTTGAGACCATATTAATATTTCTCTTGGTCTGGCTAAGTACCTTGTTAGTACGGTTTGATGTAGCTTTTGGTGGGACGATGGTACTTAAGGTTGGCCGGCCCTTAAGTTTATCAGCTTTTTTTGTGCTCATGCTTTAGGAGCTTTTGTGCTGGTTTGTCTCTCTTTAAAAAAATTTGATCAGTACTCTCGCTTAAGGCGCATCGCTGTCAGTGTTGTCCATTTTCTTTCCAGCTCACGGTGTACAGGCCGGTTTTCTTGATCTTTTAATTCAGCTCTCTATTCTCTTCCTCAGAAAGTTCTTTCTCTCTCATTGCTGGCCTTTGTTTCGGCGTCTTCTGTTGTTATTAACTGGCCCCATCACTAGGGATTGTAGTATATCGGGCAGGAGATTTTTCTCTGAGATACAGATCTCCGTTAAAAGTGAATAGCTAGTTCAAAGTTTATTATCTTCTTAAAGATATTTTGCTCTTTGTCTTAAGATTGTCTTATTCTTTTGTAATCACTTTTTATGACTTCGCGTAGCTTGTCATGTTTCTGTATCGCGATTTCGGTCTAAACCCTTCTTCAGCAGCATTGGAAGTATGTTTCTCTCAGGAGTTCCGGTGAGCCTATGATTACGATGGCCAAGTGAAGCGCGATTTATAGCCGGTCAGCCTGCCACGACACTAATACGTGTCGTTTGCTTGGTAGATAGCTGGTAGATTAGAACAATATCACCAAATCGTCCACCGTAACGTGCAACCGGGCAGACGCAGAGAGGAGAATAAACTACAAAAATTTACTACAAAACAAAACACCAGCAACCTCCTTCTCCGTAACAAGCCCGAAGCCGGACGAAGGAGACAAAACACAAGTCCCATGTCCGTATAATGATCACATGCAAAAGAGAAACTGGGAAGTCCTCCCCTCTACTACATCGCATGACGAACACGAGCTGTCCCAGACGTCCTTTATAGTCAAGCGGATATGTGCCACCCTGCATTTTTTAGTAATAACATCCAAACTTGGTACGTGTAAAGATGCATATCCACAAAACTGATATGGAGCCCCAAATATAGCGATGGCGGCATTTTTCAAATGGCCGCCACTTAAGGCATTTTTTCATAATAATCAGGAAGTTATTTCACATGCAAGCATACCGTTTTTGTGCCTATATCCATTTTTTTACATGGATAATGAAGTCCGATGGACATAAGATTGTTGAGGTAACAATTTGCATCATTAAGGTTTTAGTAGTATTTTCGAGAAAAGATGGCCGCCAATCATTATATTTTTTGTGAGAGAACATATTTGTGTGTCAATTGTGTCAATACCATTGGGTTCATGGACAATCATGCATAGAAATATAAGTTTTCCTATGATAGTTAAAACTATATTTGGTGGAATAGATGCCTCCAGTGATAGTTTAAAGGCAATAACTACTTACGGTACAAAAGATATAATTCTTCATCAGATTTCGTATAATACAACTATGGGAAATAGAGATATATAAAGCTTCATATATTACATACATATCATACTCTCTCTCTCTAACACACACACACCACACACACACACCACACATACACACACGAATTATCTCTCAAACACACACTCACACACAACGCATTCTCTCTCAAACACACCACACACACAACACACTACGCATTCTCCTCACACCCCTACACACGCAGTTCTCTCTCAACACACTGGATCTGTGGAGCTAGACTGAAGCATGTGCTTAACATATGAGGTACCACGCATTCTCTCTGAACACACACCACACACACCACCACACACACACACAACCACCACACACACACACACACACACACACACACACACACCCACCACACCGAATTATCTCCACCACCCACCGATTCCTCTCTCTCAAACACCACACACGCATTCTCTCTCAAACCAACACACACGCATTCTCTCTCTCAACCTCACACACCAGACGCATTCTCTCTCTCAAACAACTCCACACACACACGCCTTCTCTCTCTCAAACACTCACACACACCCCCTTCTCGCCTCACCTCACACTCCACACGCATTCTCTCTCTCACACCACACACATATTCTCTCTCAAACCACACACACGCATTCTCTCTCTCAACACTCACACACGAATTCTCCTCTTCAAACACTCACACACACAACACTACTCAATTCCTCTCTCTCAACACACACACACGCATTCGGCTCTCAACACTCCACACGACGCATCTCTCTCAAACAACTCACCAGACACACACACGCATTCTCTCTACTGACACACACACACGCATTCTCTTTCAAACACACCCACACACACACACATTCTACTCTTCAAACACACACACACACGCATTCTCTCTCAAACAATCACACACCACCACACACGCTTTCTCTCTCAAAAAAAACACACACACGCCATTATCTTTCTCAAACACACACACACAACCATTCTCTCTCTCAAACACACACACGCATTCTCTCTGCAAACACACCACACGCATTCTCTCAACACACACACACGCATTTATCTTTTTCCTCAAACACACACACACCACACACACATTCTCTCTCTCAAAAAACGGCACGCATCTCTCTAAACCCAAGACACACGCATTCTCTCTCTCATACCCACACGCATTCATCTCTCAACACAAACACACGCATTCTCTCTCTCAAACACACACGCATTCTCTCTCAAGCAAACACACACACGCATTCTCTCTCAAACACAAACACACTCTTTCTCTCTCTTCTCAACACACACGCATTCTCTCTGCAAACAAACACACACACGCATTGTCTCTCAAACACAAACCATGCATTCTCTCTCTCAACACACACGCATTTTCTCTCAACAAACACACACACGCATTCTCCTCTCAAACCAAACACACGCATTCTCTCTCTCAAACAACACACGCATTCTCTCTGAAAACACACGCATTCTCGTCATCCAACAAACACACACACGCATTTCTCAACACAACACCGCATTCTCGCTCTCAAACAACACACGCATTCACTCTCTCAAACAACAACCCGCCATGTTCTAAAACCAAACCACACGCATTCTCTCGTCTCAAACACACACGTATTCTCTCTCAAACAAGCCCGTCAGGGTGGCAGGCTGGAGAAGACGTGAGCTCGCAATGTGGCAGAGTCCCTGCGCATTTCGTCATCGTTTTCCGAGTCCGCCTAGTTCGTGCTGACGTGCGGCGCTTTGTATAGTCATAAACTTGTATTTGTTCTTGCAAGTGGTCTAATAGGATGAAAATCTTATCTATCTTATCTCTCCAAACAACACACACACGCCTTTCTCTCAAACACAAACACACGCAATTCTCTTCTCCAACTCACACGCATTCTCTCTCAAACACACCACGCATTCTCTCAAAACACACACACACGCATTCTCTCTCTCAAACACACACGCATT
>JACEEZ010009733.1:0-35000 GCA_016584305.1 Chionoecetes opilio | reverse complement strand
GCAAGTTGATTTTCTTGTCGAGAGCTGCTTGGTATGGGAAAGGAGCCTGGGGGCATGGGAACTCGCGCGTGGTAACCCCCAGGAGTGGCGTCGTGGGTGGGCGAGGGCGACACTAGCCCCCCGCGTATGCCCCCAATGATTGATTGATTGACCGAATGTCTATTTTACGTATACGCGAATGCGAATGCGAATATTTGGTTTTATATATTTAGTGATAAATATATATATATATATATATATATTACATAATATCTATATCTATATAGATATATTATATATATATATATATATATATATATATATATTATAGATTATATATATATATAATCTATATATATAATATATATATTTTGTATATATGATGTCCTAAAAAATTCGCACATACCATACATATTACTGCCCAGAAACTACTGTCCTTATAATCAGAGAAATTTTTTTTTTAAATAAAAAAGGATATATATATATATATATATATATTATATATATATAATATATATATATATATTATTATAGATATATATATATATATATATATATATATATATATAAACCCAATATTTCGCATTCAACATTCGCGAACACAGATAATAATAATAGACATTAGGTCATCACTGATATATATAACTAGGCCGCAAAGACCGCCCTCCGGCGGCCTTTTTGGCTAACTACTGCGGGGCTATTGTGGGGGCCTTCGGCCCACCACCTCTGTGTTTGGTGGGCCGAAAGCCCCCAAACACGCCTCTCCAGATAGCCCCTTCTAACTTTCCTAAATCATGGATGTAGAAATGTATGTATTAACGCCACCCATTCACATCATAGCCCTTCTAACTTTCCTGAAAGCAAAAACGAGCCCTCCGGGCGGACTTTTTGCTAGCTCCTAGCGGAGGCTATTATTGGGCCTTCCGGCCCACCATCTGGTGTTTGGTGGACCGAAGGCCCACCAAACACGAAAGACCTCTCCAGATAGACGCCATTACCCACCACCTCGGCCTACCACCAAACACAGAACTCTCCAGATAGCCCCCTTCTAACTTTCATGAATGTAATGTATTCCCCCACCATATCCCTCACCCATCACCCATCACCCCCCCCCTCCATTCACTCACCCATCAACTCCACACCCATTTTTTTCCCATCACCAAAGCCCACCCATTCAATCACCTTATTACCCATCCCCTACTCAAGTTTCTCAATTCTCGCAACCCACTTTTTTTTCTTCAGTTCTCAGCTATTTAGGCTGCTACAAAAAAAATTAAAGTGATTTGGATCATCCTATAAAGTGGGCTTTAAAACCTTCCCCTGGTGAACCTCATTCCAACTGGTGACATAAGATGGGATTTCCGCCACACAGGGGGGCGGAACCTATCGCGGACAGACAGACAGCCAGACAGACAGACCACACACACCAACTTTCGGGCTTATTTATTACTAGCCGCAAAGGCCTCCCTCCGGGCGGCCTTTTTTGGCTAGCTCCCGCGGAGGGCTATTGTGGGGGGCCTTCGGCCCACCTACCTGTGTTTGGTGGTCTAAAGGCCCACAAACACAGACTCCTCCCAGATAGCCCCTTCTAGCTTTTTCCTGAAATCATGATGTAAAATGTATGTATTAACGCCACCCTTTCACATCACCTACCCCTAACCCAGTCACTCACCCATTACCATCACCCCCCACCCTTCCTCACCCATTAGGGCTATTGGTGGGCCTTAGGCACACCACCTGTGTTTGGTGGGCCGAAAGGCCCACCAAACACAGCTCGTCCATATAGCACCTTTCTAACTTTCCTGAAATCATGGATGTAGAAATGTTATGTATTTCCCCCCACCCATTCACATCCCCATTACCCATACACCCTCCCACCCATTCACTGTCACCATTACCCATCACCACACACCCATTCACTCACCCATTACCCATCACCCCTCCGGCCCCACCACCTATGGGGAGTTTTTCTAATAAGCTCACGCTCAAGCCTGTCCCCCCTCTCAGGCTTTCACATCCTCAGTAGCACTTTCAGGCTGAATGATCTATCATTTACCGTAAATTCTCTGTACTTCTTGGGACTCAGAATTTACCCTTCAATACAACAACTGAAACAGTTCTTATAAAAAATGTAGTTTTATCATTTTATTTGTCTGCACTTGGTGAAATATTGGCAAAACAATTGAATATTTGAAAACTCAATCTTTAAAAATCGTTCTTTTTCATAAAAAACCAACACGTTTCAAGCAGAATGAGCTTCAGGAAATATCCACTGTATGTAAGCATTCACTGAGTACCTGTTTTGGGTGTATATGTCTTCTCATTGCGACAACATTTAACCAAGAAGTAATTTAATTGCTTGACCTCAACAAAACAGTCCGGGATGGAAGACAGTTGAGAGCGTTTGTTTACTATTTCCGTCTCGAAGACGAAAGTCTCCTTTATGTGGTGAACGGTATGTGGGAGGCGGATGGCCACGAAGATTCAGTAGAGGATAGAGAGTGTGAATGGATAAGCGGGTGATAATAGTTAGGATGACAGTCCTCTGGTATTGAGAAGTTAGAGTATCAGTGATATTAGCTGTGAGGTAAGAAGCGGGGGGCGCTGTGCTAGTTTCAAACGCCGTGTGGTGTCTACAGGAAAGTGGATGATAACAGATCCTGCCGGCGGGATGGGTTTCTGTGAGACTGCTGACGCCACAACTCTGTTTTGGTTAAATGTTCTTCGCAAGACACAGACTAACACCCAAAACAGGTACTCAGTGAATGCTACATACAAGGTAGATATTTCCTGAAAGCCTCATTCTGCTTGTGTGGGGAGGAACTTGCGTTTTTTTTTTATGAAAAGACAGATTTTTAAAGTTGAGTTTTCCAAATATTCAATTGTTTTGCCAATATTTTCACCAGTGCAGACAAATAAAATGATAAAACTACATTTTTTATAAGAACTGTTTCAGTTGTTGTATTGAAGGTAATTCTGATATTTCCCAAAGAAGACAGGAATTAAACGGTAAATATAGATCATTCAGCCTGTAAAGTGCTGAGATGTGAGATCGCGAGGGACATCTGGCGGCTTAGCTTTGAACACTCCCCGTTCCCTCACCCTCACCCATCACCACCCCGCACCCATCACCCCCCACCCATTCACTCACCAATCATCCCAACCCTTACCCATCACCCCACCCATTCACCACCCATTTACCCTCACCCTACATCAGGTTTCTCAATTCTCGCAACCCACATTTTTTTTCTTCACATTCTCGTAATAGGCTGCTAAAAAAAAAAAGAGAAAAAAGGTTACCGATCATCTCCTAAGTGGGCTACAACCTTCCCCTCTGTGAGCTGGTTTCCAAAACTGTGAACATTGATGGGATTCCACCACGGGGGGCGGCAACCTATCGCGACAGACAGACGACAAGACAGACAGACGAGCACACTTTCCGCTTAATATTATTATACGATAAGATATATTATATATATATATATAATTATATATATATATTATATAATATACGTATACATATCTATATAGTATATATATATAATATAGATTATATAAATATATATATATATATATATATATTATAATATATATACACATATATATATACTATATATGCTATATTATATATATATACATATATATAATTATATATATATATATATATATATATATTATATATTATATATATAATTTTTATATATATACTTATATCTTATATTTATATATATATTATATATACATATATATAGATATATATATATATATATATATATATATATATATTATATCTTATATATTATATATAGATAAAACTTTAAACAGTTGTGGTGTCCGTAGTTGAGTGCCGTTGGGTGCGGCGATAAGAGTCGCAATTAGTAGCACTAAGCTACCACCATAGCAAGGGCGATCATAGCAAAATATATCCTATAGAACATGGGGAAAATATAAAAAACATCACTAAGCCTTGCCACCTCGGATGGTACCAAAAAGTGATTTTGGGGGTCCGGCCCATGGACTATAATAATATACTATGATGATTTAGTACTGATCATTTCATTCAATACTCTTATCATTCTTATTTATCATTATAATAACAACTATTATTTTTTTATTCAGACGTCCATACTCATCTCTTACACAAGATAGGCTAGTTTGTTTGCATCAGTGATCGCAGTGATTGTTCAAGGCAAACACATACCATTCATAACTCAGATTAGGGTAAAAATAAAGTCAGACTGACTATCACAGGAGTAAGGGGCGAATTTTTTAGGTTATTCAGTATGCATTGAAATGGTGTACTCCTACCCCGATATAACCAGCTACCAGATGATATTTATGAAAGCTTGAGCCTACCATCGTGTTCATAATACATTGCCTGCAATATCCTGAGCATACAAAAAGTTACACTTGAAGACTACACTAATTTCAGAATCATTGTAAGTGAAAGTAAAGAGGTGGTTATCAACAGTTTTTCTTCTTGCTTATTTTTTGCTTCAACTCGCTGTAACTCCCAATCCCAATGTTTTTTGGTCGTCTTCAATTTTTCCAAAAAGTTCAAAACATCCCTTAATGTTTTCCGGGCTGACCTTTCCTGTGTGGTCATGTAGCAACGTACCAAGTAGGGAGGAAAGAGTAGGTGGTTCAAAATGGGGGCTTAAGAAGTTTTAAACTACTACTAACTAAGTAACTCTGCCAACTGCACAGTGACGGGTGATCATTGCTCCCTATACAGGAGAAAGACTGTTTCTCATAGTTCTCAGAAGCGGGAGAGCTATCAGAGGCTCCCCCGTCACGGTACCCAGTTTGAAAATCAGTTTAACATTCTTAGCCATTTTGACACACCTCCCTTTTCCCTGTATTGGTACGTGCTACATACACAGGAAGCGGAAAAGTATCAGAATTTTGAAACAAGTGCTTTGAAAATTGAATTGCGACCGAAACTATGGAGTTACAGCGAGTTGAAGCAAAATAAGCAAGAAAAATATTTATACACTCTTTTACTTTCCTTCAGATTATCTTAATATTAGTTTAGTCTTAGTGTAACTTTTTTATGCTCATGAAATATGCAAGCAATGTATTATGAACACGATGGTCTCGCTTTCATAAATACAATCTGGTAGCTTGGTTATATCTGGTAGGAGTACAAACAATTTCAATGCACTGAAACCTAAAAATTCGCCTACTCCTGTGATAGTCAGTCATGACTTTATTTTTTACTATTGTGCAGTTTATGAATGGTATGTTGTTGTTGAACATCAATGCCTGATTTCAAATGATGGCAAACAAATAGGCCTATCTGTGTAAGAGATGAGGTAAAGCCAAGAAATATGAATATTTTTCTGAGGCAACACCAGGGTTTTGGGTTGGCGGCGAGGCAAGTACCACCACCATCGCCGACCAAGGAAGCTAGAGAGACACCCTGTTGTTTCGACATTAGATTGGCTAGCACCGTACGGTTTCAAACTTTCCTGTGGAGTCGGATTTCCTTTACTCTAGCTTCCTTTTGAATCCCACCCCTGGAGGTTCACTGCCTACAGGCCTATAGGCCAAGATGTAAAAAAACAAAACAAAAAAAAAACCATTTAAGGGCAGGATGATCACATTTTACTTGCATTCGTTTAATAGATTAAATTTATACAAGATACACTGAAATTTCCAATTAGCTGAGGTTATATACTGAATACTGAACCCCGCCTCTTGAATAAATGGCAAAACTGCAAATAATGTTGGGGAGGGATGAGTCCCGTTACCCACAACCCCAATAAAAATAAAGTTTCTCGTGTTTACGCTGGTTGCCAAGCTGCCCACCCTAGGGTGGCTCTATGTAAGCAAACTGTAAACAAATTGTCAATCAAAACGTTCTGTCTGTCATTTAAAATAGGCTAACTCTTTTTTTTGTTTCACTCAATACACCTAGACCTTGTTTAACGAAACCTTGGCTACCGTTACAATACAGTAAACCTCGTGTATTCTGGACCCTCATTATTCGGATTCCAACATCATTCGGACTCTCTTTTTTTCTTTTTCTTTTCCTTTTCTTTACATCGGCAGGGCGCAAGAATTATAATGTGAAAAGCCGCGGATTATCATAATTCATTATTTCATTAGTGCATCCTAAATGTTATTTTACTGTCAAAAAAAATTGAATTATGAATGCAGAGGTCAAAGTATTGGCGTGTTTCCATCGCCGCCACAAAATTGGGGGGGGGGGTTTAAAAAAACACATGTGCACAACAAGATCATAATATTTGCCCCCCTAAAATTTACCACATGAAAATGTACTAAGCACAAACGGCCAGATCTTGAAAATATTTACTCGCCAACTGTTGAAAGTCTAGAAGCACGTTTGTCCTCGTCCTGGACGAAGAAAAAGTTTCAAAAAAACTTTGAATATTAATCAAAAGCAGTCATTGAAATCTCCTACCAAACAGCAAGATAATTAAAGGTTCAATAAACCCACAGTTACTGGTACAGTGTGTTGGTAAGGAGCCGTGTCTCATTTCATCGTAAAGTCTTAAGATTCTTAACCACCACTCACCTTTCATTTGGTAACTCCGATCTCCCTCACAAATTTTCTTGTTGAACAAAACGATCTTATATAGCTGTGAATACGGGTGATCTGGTCTGCAGTCAACTGTTGGCTTAGGCCCCATATGCCAACTGGGAGCGAAAACCACTTTTCCCGAAATGTTTGGTGACGTTTTGGGAAATCCAGCCGGGACTGATGATAAGAACCTAGGCCCGTTCACAGCTTCACGTTTTTGGCTGAGGTAGGCTATCTACGTGTACATCTTTCTCAGTGACTCACAGTACGTCACAGTGGCGTCACGTCCTGCCTGTTAGTGTGAACACAGGCTCTCCGCGACCACCACATTGTTCTGGACAGTGATGACGTCACTGACCTTGAGGACGCACTCCCGCTCACCTTATTCGGAGCTCCCAGATTCGTCTTAACGTAGCGCGGGAGTGGGCGGGGTGCGACCGTCACTGATTGCCATGCCCCGTAGACACGCACAGCAAAAACGTTTTAGTGGTGAACCCTGCTATGTCCTGGTCACTGACCATTAGATGACTAATGATTTGAAAACTGCAAGCAGGAATCAAGGCTTTGAGTGAGTTCCCAGACATCTTTTTTTTTCATATTCCCATAGGAAAGCGCCAGGCGGAATTAAAGAAATTTTGTCAGGAGCGTGGAACGATGCAGACACCGCCAACTTCTCTGTCTTTCCCTTATTATCTACAGATTTTTAAAAAAAATGCCCGAATTTCTCAGATTTATGTAAATTTTGCAACACTGCTTTTTAGTCTTGCACCTGTTTTTCCTTATGGTAACACTCATTACCCGGTCTGTGTTCGGACATGGCGAAAAGAGGTTTTGTGGCTTTTGGTTCTGGTTTTCTGGCCTCCTGGAGGTGCTGTTGTTCCTCTGCTTATCCTGGCTGTGTCCTGATGGGCTCCTCACCAAATGTGAAGCCATCGAAAAGGGTATTGTCTCTGGAGGTGAAGCGGGAAATTCCTTCCAAAGGATTGACGAAGGCTGTCTTTTTTTTGGTCCCTCGCCTTTTGTGGCGCAGGCAGGATTTCTTATAGTAACGCCTGTGATTAGAGGCTCATGCCTGGCCATCCTGTGGTCCTCCATGCCCTCTGCAGTCGAAGGTAGAGTCGATAGCAGGGCATGTGGTGTTCTTAGGCCACTCGACGGTGCAGAATGGTTTTTGGTTTCTTCGTGGAATCAACTCGGGTCACCGAGGACGCCAGTCCGGAGCTCTCTAACCCTCCGCTCACCGCCTCCCCTAACTAGTTTCTAGTTCTAGGATCATGCACAGTATGAATCATGCTAAGTCTACCCTTTCTGATATTAGGAGATCTAAAGATTAGCTCTTGGGTTTATTCTGCTGAGTTTTTTCTTTGTGCTTCTAAGACTGGAAGAAAAAGGCGTAAGGAAGTTTATGGCTAAAACCAATTGTAGTAGAATTAGATCAATGTGTTAAAGCAGTGTTCTTGCAACAATGTCTAGGGGTGTATGGTTTCCGTTGTTCGAGATGAAGATGGCTGCTGAGAAATTTGCTGGAGAGATAGGTCTGCCCCATTTCAAGGCATCTGTGGTTGGCTTTATCGTTTCAAACTTTCGACATGTCGTACCAAGCGTAAGTCTTGTGGTGAAAGTTTGGATGCCTCGGAAGAGCATGCGAGGAATATCGGCATACATTTAGGATTGATTAAGAAGGAAAACTTTTACTTGAGCAAATCTACAATGCTGACAAAACATGGCCTCTATTTACTATCGCTCAATTCCGAGAATACCTGGCCGTGAGAAGGAGAAATCTGTGCCCGGTCCGAAACGTGTGCAAGTCGCGCATGTCTGTGATGTGTTTTGTGCTAATTGCTGCGGCACCTCACCGCCCTGACTCCTGTGGTGATAGGCAAGGCAAAAACAGCCGTGTTTGTCTCCGTGGTATAATGAATAAGCTCCCAGTTGTTTATGACATTCAAAGAAGGCTTGGCTTACAGTCGGCGCAAAAAAACTTAGGACGCCAAGAAACTAGGACGGAATAACGTCTTAACTTTTTGCCCATTTTCGTGGAGCGCTTTGATTTTTTTACGTTTTTTCGTCTATTGGCAGTGGCATTAGTGTGCCTGCTGTAGATTCCTCGCTGCTGCCTGTTCTGTATCTTCCAGTCATCCATAGTAAAGGTTGTTGTGTTTGGTTTCGCCAACCTCTTACACCCCATTCGCGACCTCATCTTCTACCTACCGCCTCCCGTCCAGGTATACTTATCATTGGGGCGGGCAAATCTCTAATCCATTGTGAAGAAGACACATATGTAACCTTGTATCGAAGTGGAAACTATGGGCCGATAGCGAGTGAGAACGTTGTGTTTCCAACCCACACTGTCTCAGTTCTGGTGCCAGCGGGCGCAAGAATGGTGAGTTAAGAGACTGTTTTGGCGTGGAAGAAAAGGGTCAGGGGCGAACCAATAAAAACTTCAAAAAAAGACTGATCACACTGCTCACAATCTTGTTGATGTTAACTATCCTATTGACAGTTGAATCAGTCTTCTTTAAAGTATTTCTTGGTCGCCCTGACCCTTTCTTCCACGCCAAAACAGTCACTACCTCACCATCATTGCGCCTGCTTGCACCAGACCGCGACGGTGTGGTTTGGAAACCACATCTCACTCACTATCTGGCCCATGGTCGTCCAACTTCGATACAAGGTTACTATATGTGTCTTCTCACAATGGATAGAGATTTGCCCGCATAATGCATTGAGTATACCTGGAGAGGCGTAGAAGATGAGCGGGCGATGGGGGGTGTAGAAGTTGGCGAGCCAAACACAACAACCTCTTCCTATGATGACTTGGAAGATACAGAACAGGCCGCAGCGAGGACTCTAGGCAGCAGGCACACTATGCACTGCAGATATACAAACGTAAAAAAAATCAATCGCTCCCACCGAAATGGAAACGAAGCTAGGGACGTTATTCCCGTCCTAAGTTTGGTTTGGCGTCCTAAGTTTTTTTGCGCCGACTGTACTACCAAGATCTTCAGGATGGTTTGTATTAACATCTGTGCCAGAGAATTATTAATTTTCAACGGAAGTCCCTGCCTACCCAGCCGCGACCGAGTCGCGAGCTCTCCCTGCTCCCTCGACAATGCACCCGCGCATCCTGTCTAGAAGGTGAGTTGGTTGGTGATAAAGGTCGTAATCAGGTCTTGTATTTGCCTCCTAAAACGAATTCCTCTTCAAGCCAATGGACCAGGGTTAATTATCCGTGCTATGAAACGGCTGTAAATAACCGGCGAGGTTTTTAGAGCAGGTAATGGTGGTGATTTGACTAGGAAGACGGGGATGTTGGCCAGCTTGACACTCGACATCACACTGTCGCAAGTATGATCTCAAATCTGGCATTTTCACCTGGCTCGTTCTGAGGATGTTTCACCCAGCACCAGGCACTGGTAGATCTTTTATTTACATTATTTATCTTATGTTTCGTGATATTTGATGACTTGGAAATGTTCTGAATTTCATCAATTTTTTTTTTTTCCTTTTTTTTCTTGTTTTAAACCTCGCTTATTCGGCTTCTTGCATTACTCGGACCACCCTTGCCCAATTGTCCGGATACGCGAGGGTTTACTGTACCTTCATCAATCAATCATTGGGGCATACAGCGGGGGTTGCGTTACTTCGCCCCCGACGACACCACCCCGGATCACACGCTAGTCCCCATGCAGGCTCCCTTCCCATCCCAAGCAACTCGTTGACAGGAACATGCAAATTGCCCCAGCCACAAGCCTTGTGGGAAGCCCCCTTGGCCTCCTCCATGCGGATTGTCTCTCACAGAGACCACCTGATGAGAAGGATTGGTTTCATCAGGGTAGCGTGGCCACATGCCCATATAAGCCGAATTTGGCGCTGAACGGACTATGCACGTCTAGGTCTCGTATTCATCTCACGGTCAATTGCTGATTTGATACGTAAATCATCCCGTGATACCCCATATTCTGCGAAGAACACTAATTCCCAAAGGCATCGAATTCGCCTCCTCAAGTTGCTATTTGGTCCATGTCTCACATCCATAGATTAAGAACAGGGATCACAAGCGACCTGATCTTATGGATCCGGATCTTTTGTCATTCTGCACTGCAACAGGTACCGACATGGCAAATAACTAGTTCTGAGCGAGTTCCATAACACCATGGGCCTTATGGCAATTCCCGCCGTAAGTCTCTTGACGTTACCGCGCTCGTCATTCTGGACGGCTACTAAGGTATGTAAACTTTCCCCGTCTCAATCTCTTTGCCGCACGCTGAAACATAACCACTGTCAACCGTTTCATTAGTAAGCCTCCAAACACCTAGACCTTGGTCTTGAGCCAGGAGACCTCAAGTCCCAAAGGCTTTGCTCCTCTTACAGTGCCTCGAGATTCCTCACTCACCATGCTCCAACAATCACTTTGGTCCACAACTTTTTGGTTTGCCCCAGACCCAGTCCCATACAAGTGGCTGAAAATTGATGGGTAAGGCCCCTTGCCTCACGTCCTGTATTTCACTGAAACCAGCGGGATACACCTTCCCCACACTTTACAGGCACTCTCAGTCCCAGTGTAACCGCCATCGTCCGCAGAGCCCAATAGTCCTTGCAGGAGCAAGCGCTAGGATTCGGTCCATTGTTTGACTTACCAGGCTTGAACCGAGACTGCTGAGGTCACTGATGCTTCACAAATGGCTGCGGATCTGTGTAAGCAATGATGGGCAAGCACTTGTCTGGCACGCTGAGCAATGTAATACCGCGGTATTGTTTGCAGTCTGACGGTCCCTTCCTTTCGAGATAGGACGAACCAGCCCCTTTTCCAAGCAGGAGAATGGTATCTGAATGCTACATGGCAGTCGGGCAGCTTCAACCTGCAAGATCATGGCCTCAACCCCAGCTTTTAGGAGCTCGCACTGATATTACAAAAACTAGCTGCCTTCACCCCTCAACTTTGCTACAGCCTCTCTGACTTTGTCCAAAGAGTTGCGGTTTTCGTCAATGGGATGATCGGCATCCACTGCGCGTACTCCAGTGGTGTGGAGCTTCTTGAATTGGAGTCCACCGTGGAACAACTGCCCCAAGTACTCAGGCCCAACGAGCCATCCTGCCCATCCATGTCCGACACGAAGCGGCCCATCCTGCTGCTCGGGATAGCACTCGTCCGAGATAGAGACTTGGACGGAGTTTCTTCAGGGCTCGGTAGGCGGATCGGAGGTCATTTAGCCTTTCAATGGCCCTCGACCTCCGCCAGCAAGACTCCTGCATACCTCTCCTTGTCTGTCCCCAGGAGGGTTCTAGTCCTGCGTGACAGAGCCTGTGCTGGTCCGGTTCCCAGCAAGCCTGGCAACGCGACTCTCCTCAATATTTTTCCATCGTTCCGTTGAGACAAACCACGTTTTGACCTCGGGCGCTCCCCAATACACTCCTTGGCAGCCTGCAGAGTTTCACACCTTTGAAAGGTATCCACAGTTCTACAGGGTCCCCTCGAGGCACCGAGCCCCATCAAACCGATTTGAGACTGCCACCGTGTACTCATGAGCAACCATCAAGTCCTTCACTTCTCAAGATGAAACCAGCTGGTTCCCCTTGAGATTCTTTGGACTTAACATGAAGCTTAAAGTGTAGTAACAATCTGTGATCATTCGGAAGAACTCAGGGCACTGATAGAAGGACCGGTAAACCTGCAGTTCTGGAGGATCCTCCAACGAGTACTTACTAGGATGTGGTCATTCTCCTTAGCTACCCATCCGGCATTACTATAACCATGTCCAGCGGTGCAGCTCTGGTCTCTGATCCAAGAAGCCTGCATTATCAACCTTCTGGACCTTGCCAAATTCAGAAGGAGAGAACTGTTAGTGTTTCTGGTACCAGAGCATGTGACCAACCACATACTCATTGCCCTCTCTCACAATGAAAGATTGGGAACCTGATGTGATTATGAGTAAATTTTGAATTACAAGTGGTTACTTCTTGCTCAGTGAGGAGAATCTCGCTAGTCATCTACCAACGTCAGTTGCAATGTCACAAGTCCTACACAAATACCACTTACCTACTTCCACTTTGTAGTGTCTAAATGGAAGGTAAGACTCAATCTATTTTCATGGGACACAGAGGTATTGCTAAGTTTTTAGCATAACAATTGTACTTACTGATGGTTGGATGAGAAACTGCCCATGCTCTGGGACGTGACATGCTCTGACGAAAACTGCCCATGCCCACTCTGACCGTGACTACAATAGGCAATTTGCGACACATCTATCTATTTTCTACTTTGTATTGTCTAACTGTAAGATGGAAAAATGGAACTATTTTTGTGCTGCAGCATGTCTATGAAGATTTTTGGGGCCACAAGAGGCTGGGCTGTGTTCAGTAGATGCAACGCGCACGGAGCGCACTGGGGGACGTCAGCATATTGTATGCTTAGCGCCGAGGCCCCCTCATGGGGGGCCTCGCTAGTGCACGCTATCCCCGCACAATGGCCCGGAAGGTGCATTGCCACTGAGTTGCTTGCTCTCGCCCACAATAAGGGTAATGTAAATAAAGGGCCAAAGAAAGCCTCTTCTCGTACTCCTCCTTCTCTTTCCTCCTTAATTTTCATTTTAGGCTGTATACCTTCTGCTGCATCAAATACAGGGTCATCAAAACAGTTATTCTGCGACAATAAGAACAGCCAGAGATTAAATTTTGGCAGCTGCTAATCTTGTAGGAATAGCGTATTGGTGAAGCGTTCAGTATCATTCAACAGGAAGGGTGCGGGTATTTGTGATTCAGAGTAGTGTTGAAAAATAGTGCACAGAACAAAGTCTCCCTCTGGCTGACAATACTCACTGCTGTAGCAAAACAAGTGAAGTGTGTTGATTTGTGTTTTATAATTGTATGTTATACTTAAAGTTTAATTTATTGGTATTTTTTGTGCTTATATTGTACGGGGGCAGGGGAATTTCACGGGAAGCCGTAAAATTTTGATAGTCAGAATGGGATAGAGCCTTATGTTTCGACTTAAAGAGGTTTTACACGCAATCCCAAACACAACCAGACCGCGAGCTGGGTCGGGTGTAAACAGTGCTGGCGATACTGCTGGTTTTTGGTGGCAACACCTGCACTGCTCGCATGCTACCTAACGTACACATTCTATAAGCAGCGGACTTTTTGAATGGCTTGGTCCGCTTATCCGTGTAGCGGATTGAATTTGTAATCCAAATCCGTTGAAATTGATGTCTGTTAATCGAGGGCGAGTGTGTGAATGTATGTTTCAAATCAGTGTTTTATATATCAGTAAAACCCAGAAGGCTCACGGATTTGATTTCTCGCGGTTTTTTCCACCTTGGAATAATTTTTTAAATTTTTGTATAGGCCTGGAGGTTCACTTGAGGACTGTGTGGTTAGCCCTTGCCCATGGTGGTGCGGCAGATTGTTTATCGTGGATGCCTGTTGCTTAGAGCTCATCCCCTCTTGTGTCCTCCTATGCACTTGCAATCGAAGAGAGTTAATAGGCCGCATGTGGGTTTCTTAGCCACTCGAACAGTGCAGAAAGATTTCAAGTGGAATTTTTGGTTCTCACTCGGTGATCGACTCAGGTCACACGAGACGCCAGTCGAGATGCTAACCACTCTTGCTACCGCCTCCCTTATTATGTAATAATATTAATATAAAATAATGATTATATATAATAAATAAATGAATATAATTTTGAAATACAAAGAATAAAGAGTTTATATGTGTCGCAAATACTTTTGTACACTAACCGCTTTCGTCGGTACGTGTACAGTGCAGTGCCTATTTGTTTTTGTAATACTCGTCAAAATGGCCAAGAAACGTAAATCTGGTGAGCCTCAATTCAAGCGGGAAAAGGACCAGAGAAATTAAAGGCATGGAAACTGATGACTTTAGAGGGAAGGATGAATTAAATCAAGAAAATATAGGTGGCAATGTCCTATGCTGACCGTGGCCGCCACTAGGGGATAAATGATCAACAGTGAGTATCATTATAAGGAAGGGTGAAAAAATAGTTCGGCCTAGCCATCCTCTATACCCCTGCTCCAAAAAAGCCATAAACATTTGGATGCAGCATTGCAATAAGTGGAAATTTCAAAAGGGAAAAGTTCAAAGTTCTCCCATGAAACTTTTCAGAATAATAATATTGACAGCAATGGTGTAAGAGTATGCTGGTGTTTTTTTTTTTTTTTTTTTTTTTTGTGAATATCCCATTTTCCCTGTAATTTCGGTTCGTCAATTTAGGCTCATCAGCCCCTTAGAGTCACCGTCAAACTCGCAATCATCACAGGTATACTGCATGTGGGTTGCTTCCGGCCACTCGACGATGGATTTGGACAGAGCTCGCTCCTTGGTGAGACTTGAACTCGGGACCTTCTGCTCCCCTACCAGGCTCTTGAATATTGCACCGGCAGATTCGAAATCGGGACCAATGAGTTTTTCAGCACTAGACGCGAAGCACTCAGCCACCGCCTCCCTAAAGTTGTGATAATGATGATGGCATTGGCAATATGATGGTGCAAGTGGCAATAATGATGGTGCAAGTGGTGATAATGTGGGCAAGTGGTGATAATGATGGTGGCAAAGTGTGACTCGTCCAAGATGCATGAATTTGTTAAGCCATAAAGGTGGCTCGAAAATTTTTTAGGAAAGATATTTCCTCAATAATGTCACCATAACTGGAGAAAGTGCCTCTGCAGTAAAAAAGGGACGATGTTTCAGCCAAGGCATACCCTGCTGAATTTGCCAAAAATAATTGAGGGGTAAGGCTATCTACCAAAACAAGCCTTCTAATTCAGATGAAACTGGGCTGTGGGGTGGAAGAAGATGCACCAGAATATACATTGCCAGAGAAGAAAAATGCCCCAGGCTTCAAAGTGGCCCACTAGAAGAGTGACTGTCTTAATTTGTGGAATGCTGCGGAAACATATCAACCTCTCCTCCTACACACTCCTAACCCAGAGGCATTGCTCGCCAGAACATGAACCTGCTGGCCAGTCTACTATCAAGCAAACAAAAAAGCATGGATGACTAGAATTATTCACAGACTGGTTTAGAACTAGTTTTATATTCTGATGTCCGAAATATCTGAAGAAGTTTTGGCAGCGGCATTTTAAAGTTCTCCTCGTGTTGGAAAATGCCCGGGCCAACCTAATTGCTTTTGAATGAAATTGACCCAAATGTTCATGTAGTTTTTCTTCTTAAGAACAAAACATCCCTCATTCAACCCTATGGACCAAGGTTGTGATGGCGGTCTTAAGTTGAAATATTTTGACACGCAAACCTACTGCATTGATGAGGGTCAGCTAGACAGTAGGGAGGAGGAGAGCATGAGCCAAAATGTGGAGGAACATAACATTGATGGGTACATTAAATTTTCAGAGGCTCATGATGAATTGTTCAAACACTGAATTCGTGCTGGAAAGTGTGTGACCTGACAGCAGTCAAAAGGATTTTTTTTTTTTCACGGCTTTCCCTCCTGCTGAAGCTGATTTGAAAAAAAGGGTGATGTTAGCCAAAGGAATAGGTGGTGAAGGCGTTAAGATTATGACTGCAGTGGAAATAGAAACGAGAGCTGCTGACTGATTCTGGTGAAGGGCTGACACACAAGATTATGCAAGAAATCATCAGAGTGCAGAAGAGGCGGATACTGAGGATGACAGATGAAACAAAGGACGAACCGCAGCTGTAGTATCTCTAAATATCTTCTACAAACTACTGAAAAATCCAAATCTGGCAAATAGATTCGTGAGCGTGACCCATCTATGGAGGCAGTGTGTTGACAGTAGGATCTGGGCAGCATTGGGCATTGAAAAGTTTGAGGCAAACGGATGAGATAGTTGGAAGCGTATCAGCGCCGTCTAACCTCATAAAGATTGGTAAACTGAGTTAAACAGAAAGAAGAAGAAGAGCATGACCCATCTATGGAGCGTGCCCTAATCGAAAAAGACAAATGAAGCTGCTGTCAAACCCTACACAGAACTAAAAGAACCAGCTTAGGCAGCCAAGCACAGAGCAGATAACCTGTCTTTGATAACGTACACACACAGCTGATCAACCAAAACCGCCTCACTCAGCTCATCTACGTTGTCTGACATAAGATGAACTCGCTGACCCTCCCCCGCCTCGTCCCCTAGTGCCAATGTGGATGAGGACGAGACTCCCAATAAACATCGCACATCTAGCATAATTCATCATCCGTTACTCCATTTTCATAATTAATCTACCTACAGCAAAGTGGAAATTAATGAAAATTAAAGTTAGCTGTTCTAACAGCTAAAAAACATTAACTCTTAATTTCCATTTAATAGAATGGCGTTCTTTATTTGTTGTTTTTTTTACTACATTAATTTCCTTAATTTTCTTCTATTGTGCTTTACTATTTATTATAATGAATCATCCATAATCATTAGCTATTATTGCTCAAGCGGGGAGGATTTGGCCTAGGGGTAGAGGACGAAGGCGGAAGGACAATGACAACAAAACACTCTTTAAGTATCGACTGGTATCCGGAATTTCTTATATTTACAGTAAACCGCTCTATTCAAACTAATTTGGGGGGCGACCTGGTTGAATTATCCGAAGTTCATCGAATTATCCGATGGTTACCTCTATCCCCTTCACACAATAAAAACTCACTAAAACGTGCTAAAACAGCACAATTGTAGTACTTGTACTAACCAAAACATGGCTGATACTGCCGTCGTGAATGCAATACTACTGTACACTGAGCACTCAGGCGTCCACTTATAGCATCTTCGGCATGAGCCCTGCGTTAGTAATGCAACGCCAACTGTGCACTCGGAGTGGCACGGTGACGGTCAGCATAGAGAGTATGCCTAGCGGGCACCTATCCCCAGCACTACAGCATGGGATGTGGATTGCCACTGAGTTACCATCCTCGTGCCACAAAACAGTTAGTAAACAAAGGGCAAAGAAAGCCTCATCCTCTTCTGCCTCCTTAATACCGGTAGTCCTAAGATACGAGCAGTTTTAGGTTCCCCCTTTGCAATACTCGTAATCGAAATCTCGTATAACGAAACACATAACTAAGGTTAAAATATAGGTTTGGTTTCAGGACCCCATTAATTAAAAAGAAAAAACAAGAAAAAAAAACATGTTTTTCAAGCTAAAATAACTATAGCAAACACCACAAACACACAGCGTCTATATAACCCACACTGTCTACCTATTCTGTAAGAAAAAAGCATTCTGAAAGAGACAATAGCACACAAAGATAACATACCTGCACATTATTAAACATAAAACATGCATAACACTCAAGTGGTAATTTGGGCGGGGAGAACAGGAAGCTGGCAAGTAGCGCAGCTGAGAGTCCCTGTTTTCTCTCCCCCAGGCCTCGAGAGAAAAAACCGGGTGACTGCGTTTGCAGGGATGACTGGGTTTTAGAGTTCTTCCTCCTCACCTTGATCACTTGAGCCCCCTTCACACATGCCATCATGGAACCATGACGCGCCAACATGCAATGCTCAGCGTCGTCATGGTCCTGGTTATGGGTCCAGCATGACCGAGATCGTTGCGCTCGTGACGCGCTCGGCAAGGCCACGAAAAGTGTTATTGCGTGCACTAACAATTGGCAAGTTTCCCCGATTTTTGTACCAAGCAGCGCCTAGCCGTAAGGTCTAATCGTGACAGCTTATCGTTATCTAGGTAGCATCTTCGTGACACTACCGTGATCGTCATATGGTTTAAATATCGTGACGATCCGAACCCGTTACCCCGCGCCTTCAATCCTACCTCTCCCCCCCCTTTTTTTTGCACCCCCCATTCCGCCTTCTTTCCCCTTTCTCATTCAACCTCCCCCCACCTCGACTGCCCTTCGCCCTATCCCTGACACGTGGTGAGCCACCCACCCCCTACTTACCCGTGACCCACGTGGTGATGGGGAAATTGGGTAGGGAGTAAGGGGGGTGGGGTGGGTGGGTGGGTGGGTGGGTGGAAATCGAATCCAACTATTTTCACTTAGCTGCTCAACGAACTATTACACGGTGATCTGTGTTTTGATGAGCGAAATGCTACAGACCTGCGTGGTGGTTTCAAATGGTCATAGCGCTTCCTAATAAGCGGTGCTTGTTCTAATGGAGATAGCTTTATTTTTGCGAAAGAAAAAAAAGAAGAGAAAAGTATACTTTGCGGTTACAGTTAGGTTATGTTTCATTACAACCTATAAGTTAGGTAGGTTATCATTAAAAACTTTTTAAGTTGGTTAGGTTTCTTAAACTATAAGGGTTAGGTTGGTTTCATTAAACCTTTAAGCGTTAAGCTAGTTAAGTTTCATTAAACCTATAAGGTTAGTTAGTTTTCCTTAAACTATAAGGGTTAGGTTAGGTTTCATTATTATATAATTTTTTTTTTTTGGGGGGGGGGTTGCGCAAATAACTATCTCCATTACAACAAGCACCTATTGGTAGGCCAGAAAAAATTAGTTGGTTGCTCTGAAAACGACCGCGAAACTCTCGTCTCATTATTACCAAAATTGTTTTCGTAATCTATATGAAATCATAGTCGTTTTCGTACACTCAGCTCAGAGTTGAACTTGACTACTAGAGTTTACTAACGACACCAGGTATGTACGAACATACTCAAAATCATGTACGAACTAACTCCTTTCAATTCACTACCTAATTAAGAAAGGTTTTTTAGATTAGTCCAAAGGCTTTTGATTCTTTTAAACTTCCTGTAATCCCCAGAGTAGCTTCTATGGACCACTGTGGCACCGCGCCGTACTGTGGCCGTGGCGTTACGGGGCTGACGCCGTTATAGTGCACGAGAAGGTCGCGTTCGCTCTTTAGGTCAGACACACCACTCCGGGGGCTAAACCCGCACTCTTAGCCTCTCATCATCGCTTTAAACCACATACACCACAACCTGTCACTAACACTTACGGCTCACAACACTGTCACTACACACCTGTACGGCCCTCGCAACACACCTGTCACTACACACCTGTACGGCCTCGCAACACACGTGTCACGTACAAACACCTGTACGGCCTCGCAACACACCTGTCACTACACACACCTGTACGCCCTCGCAGACACCTGTCACTACACACCTGTACGAGCCTCAGCAACACCGACCTGTTTGTCCTGTGTAATCACCTAAATAAATGACTTGGAAGGTTCGACGAATGCACTAGGTTGGAAGTTAGTAGTAAGTAGTAGGTGTTAATAGTATTGTAGGGGGTATAGTAGTATTAGGTGGTAATGTAGTAGTAGGTGGTTAATAGTATAGTAGGTGTAATTGGCTATCACATGCCAGCAGCCAGCCCCAGCCACGGCCTGGGCCGGCCCATGTATTTGTTTTTGAGGTGGAATTTTTGGTGAAGGAAGCCGTAAGAAGCCGGCTTCTTAACCGTTCTCTCCTCGTTGCGTGCCTCGCCAGAACGGCGACAGTTTTGCCAGCTTCTTGTCGGTGTCGCCCACTCGGCGATCACAGCTGATAGCTGTAAACAAAACAACCACCAATGACGATTGATTGATTTAATTTAATGCCAAAAAAAGGTGAATAGTGCACACAATGACGAATTGTCCATCTTCAACTCATCTCCAACCACATCTTTCTCTCATAAACATACTGAATTAACGCAATGCTAGTCATTCCACAATATATACCTATCAGATGCTCTAACCGTAGATAACAATATCTCGCCAGTCCGTTGCCCACTGCCTAATGTCCGCCGCACAATATATTACAAATTTTAGCATCACTACTGTTTGTATGTGCCCTAGACGCATCCACCACAGTAGTTTATCTTATGTACATCACACTACATGTCTTCATGTGCACAAAAGTCTGGTAGTGATGCTAAAATTCGTAATATAGTGTGCCCTTGCACAATAGTGCAGTGGCAATTGACTGGCGACTATATAGTGTTATTACGGTACCTTGTATTTCTTATACGTTGGTCTTAAGTTAAGTCCATGCTTTTGAATGTCACCTGGTTTACTTGTGTCCTGTTATCTGTAATTACATTATTTCTACGACGATATTCACTTTTATACTATTCCCTGTCCGGCTGTTTTTGGCGAAATATTGTCAAGGCCGCGAAATCCTGTAAACCTCCATTTCTCCTCTTATTCACTGGTTTTTACTGGTTACTGCTGCCCTGATACATTTTACGTACAGGCAACATCGGTCACTAGCTTCCCATGGAACACTTACAAGTAATAATTTTACTCGCAAAAGCTTTAATTATCCACGTCAAAAACAGTCAGGAGTATGGTTTTTATCATGTATTATTTTAACAACTATTATTACTTGTAATGTTCCCCTCATGGAAGCTAGTGACCTCATGTTGCCTGTAACGTTGTATCGGGGCAGCAGTAAGCTGTAAAATTAGTTGAACTACGAGAGATGAAAGGAGGGGTCTACATGATTTTGACTGATAAGATTTCGCGCAACACACGCCACGGTGGTTTGTTTTTCTCTGGACGGTCGTCCACGTATTGTGACGTATGAGCGAGAGAAGCACGGGTAAGGCGGGGCCCATGGCTCGCTTCTTTCCGGCTTCTTACGGCTTCCCAGCTGGGCCAATCCGTAAGAAGGCCGGCTTCTTAAAAAGTGCCCTCGGTTAACAGAAAACGCAAGCTGCACGAAGCCGTCTTCTTACGCTTCCTCCCAAAATTCGCCTTTGGTATTGGCAAGATTGCGGCTGGTGGCTGGTGGCTGACTTCAGTATCTCGGCCACAGCTAGCCCAGATCTGCGATCCATGTTATATAGATCAGTGGCGCCACCACGGGCGAGGGCCACCATCACAGCCCTCAAGTGAACCTCCAGGGCTTACCATCCGATCACTGGGGGTCACTGCCTACAGGCACTAGGCATTAAAAAAAAAAAAAAAAAATTATAATAAAAAAATAATAATTTATAAAAAATAATTTCATGCTCGCAGATTTACGATACTCGCCGGTGTCTCTGTTCCTAACCCTGCGAGCATAAAGGGGTTTGCTGTATATATGTAGCTTGGAAAGGAATGACAAAAATATATGCATTCATTCTGTATACTAATCATTTCCAAAAAATAGATTTTTTGTACAACACAAAATATAAATAAAATATTTTTTTCTGTGACAATACCATCCCATATAAAAAAGGTCAATTTGATTTCCGGGAAAGAGAAATTCTATTTTTTTTTTTTAATATGCTGGTATGATAAGGTAGGTGCTGGATACCCCGAATGCCAGATAAAGGGAGTTACTCGGTATTTCTTCTGCTTCATTTGCATGTCTTTTCTCTTCCTCTTCATCATTCAATTTCATCAACATGTCTTTACTCATCCAAATTTTTTTTCTGTCCCCTTTTATTTTCAACAAAATATTCTTCTCCTTTAAATGCAAAATAATACAGGGAGATCCCGAAGATACGAGCAGTTAGGTTCCACCTGGCATACTCAGAAAGCGAAATCTCGTATAACGAACACATAACTAATGGTAAAATATAGGTTTGGTTCCAGGACCCCATCAATTTAATAAAAAAGAAAAAAAAAGAAAAAAAAACATGTTTTTTTTAGCTATAATAAACTATAGCAAACACAACAAACCCCACAGCGTCTATATTGCCCCACTGTACTACCTATTCTGTAGAAAAAGTATTCTGAAAGAGAAAATAGCACCAAAATAACATAACTGGGACATTAATTAAACATAAACATACATAACAAGCAAAAAAGACGTTGTAATGTAGGGAACGCCGCGTGATACAAGAGAAGGGAGTGTAGCAGTCTCAAAGGGTTGGGGGCCCCACACCTGCTAATTACCCCTAAAGGTCAGCCCGTGCCATATCTTTAAATTACCCTTCAGGTCACGCCTTTGCTGGGGTTTCCCTGCTGCGGCCCCAAAGGGTTTGGGGGCCCCGCACCCTGCTAATTCCCCTAAATTCCCGGCCGCCCATATGTTAATTCCCTTCAGGTCACGGCTTGCTAGGGTGACCTCACGGGGTCAACCAAACCCCCCCTTTGCCCACCTGGAGTGGGGGGGCCACGTTTTTTGAACTTGATAATTTTACTCACCCCCCATTTAAAATGTCGTATCATTGGATTTTTGATTCGTCTATTGAAAATAGACCCTAATTACACTCTCGTATCACGATTCCGTAACCCCAAGCTCGTATAAAGGGACCTCCCTTAAGCGCTCTCTTTTCTGTTGCTCTCTTTTTAAATTTTCATTATTCTTCAAGACTTTCACTACCTCCATGTTCCTTGTTCCTTTTTGTTTTTCCCTAATTTTGAAAAAATTTACTGGCTTGCTCTTTTTTTTTTTTCCCCCGTTTTTCACTTCCCCCTTTTTCATAGTTTCCCCTTTAAACCTTCCTTTTATTTTCTCCTTTTCACATTTTGCTCCCCTCACTTTTTTAAATTTTTCAGTTTCTCTATTTTTTTTACTCCTTATTTTCCCTTTGTTCTTTCCTTCCTTTCATTTTCGATTAAAATCTTGACCCTACTTTCCCGTCTAACCCCCTTTTACCCTTCATGAAATCCCTTGCATAGTTTTAAACTCCTCATCAATCTTTTAAACATCAAATCTTTTTTTTCCCTCCATCCACTTCCCTTTTTTATTCGTCAGTACTTTAATTACTTCGATGTCCCCCCTTTCCCTTTTTCTATAAAGAATCCAAATTCCCATTTTGAGTCCATTTTGACATGTAGGTATTGTCTGTAATTTTTGTCAAACAACCCTTACAACAAAAAACATACTTTTTGGGAAACCCAACCCACCAGGAAATATTTAAAAGGGGTTTGGTTTTTTTTTTTGTTTGGGGGTGGGGTTTTGGGGTCCGTCGAACTCCGTCAAAATTTTTAAATGTGTCTATTGTCTTCAAAATCCAAAAGGTTTTTTCTTATTTTTATATGATTGTCACTGACTATCGGGACGGTATGCTACTTCTAAAGTCGACTCTTCCCCAAATTTGGGGATCTTGAAAACGAAAGAGCAGTTCGATAGGGAGGTGTTTGGGGCTCACTGGTGAGCTCTGGTCGAGTATTTAGTTTCTGGATTATTTTTAGACAAAATCATAATATTAATAAAATGGTATAAAGTACTTGTTTACTGCATAACGGTACTCTGCTCTTGGTAGTCTTGCAAATTACGCTTACAAAACGGTACATTTCTGCCAATCATTTTACAAACTATTTAAAAAAGGTTAGTGTCAATTAAAATTTATTCACACAACTATTTTTATGCATTTATACATTTACATTGCGTATTAAGTAAATTCCCATATGAAAGGGAAAATATTATGAAGGGGAAAGAAGAAGAGGGTTCGCGGGACTGATTTGGAAGGTTCGGGGATGCATTATGTTGGAAAATTTCGACGGGTCTCGAAACGCACCCTCGACCTTCCTGTTACCGTTGTTGTCCTCATGTACCATTTAACTCCCTTCTTAGTTAACCTGAAAAAAAACTGTTTGTCGGGAACTTCCTGGTTGTTTTTTTGTGTTTACGTTTTTTTCAGGTGTGTCAGGTGTGGTGGTGTGGATTTTTAAAGTACCCTAAAAGGCGGCGTTAAGTCAAACAGGCGTACAAGTCGACCCCATGATTATTAGCCAAGATTACGGGTTAGGCCCATACTTTCCGTATAAGTCACCCAAAAAATATGGTGGGCTACTGGTAGGCCCAAGTTTAAAAAAGTCTTTCCCCCCCAATGTATGGTCCGATATATTTGTAGATCGACTTCCCTTTTGTTTTTGTTGAGTGTGAGTACAAGAGTGGGGGACGCGCTCGGCGAGCACCGCATTGTTGTTGAAATTTTGATGGCCTCTTGGGTTCAGGGCTTTCCCGGTCAGTTGTTTACAATATTGAAATCAGCTGTTGGAAACACCTTGGTTTTGTTTTTAAAAAAACTGAATTTATATTTTTATTTTTTATTTATATTTAATCGTGTGTTAATATTTAATAAATTTCCCCGAACACAAGTTTTAATTGGAATATTTTTGATAACCTTAAGGTTACGGGAATGGTGTGCAGCGATTGTTAGTAGTGCTGATTACTTTTTGCCACTCGATGGTAAAAAGGTTTTGTATTTTATCCTTGCCCTATAAGTCAACCCTAGTTTTGGAGAGATTTTTTTAGGGTAAAAAAGTCGACTTTTATGCCGCCATTTTTCGGGTACATTTTTGTAGTATCCTTATCTAAGAAACTCTTGCATTTAATGGGAAACATTGCACATCTTTACATATTTTTGTTTTCTGCCCCGGAGGGGGGGTGTAAACAAAAGGCCCAGCTTTTTTTGAAGGAGCACCCCACTCTTAAACAATAAAGGCACAGTGATTCAGGCTCCCTCAGTGGAAGAGATGGAAATTTGGAGGGGGGGCCGAGGCATTGTGAACTTTTTGCATCCAAAAATCCCCTCAACTTTGCCCAAAAAACCCCAACAAAGGGACCATTCAAATTATTTTGGGCAAAGGGTTAGTGTAAAAGTTGTGTTAATTATTTACTTTTTTTTTTCAGGTTTGTTTAAAAAAGATGTTTTTTTTTTTTGAAAAACCCCCGGATTATATAAAATAAATAAGTATGTACATTTTAAAAAAGGGAGTGGGGTCCAAATATAAACCAGAGGGTTTTAATTGGGAAGGTGAAAGACGCTGGGAACCTGCAAGATGCAAAACATTCTCTTTGATTACATTTTTTGGGCGCATTCATGAGCCCTCCCAATTTTTAAAAAAATATGAAAGAAATATGCAGGAAACCACCCTTCTTACATACTTTTATTTACAGGGCACCTCACTTTATGGTCCCTCTGCTTAATGTAGTTAACATTTAAAATGTTTCTTTTTTAATCCCTCTCTTTCGTTTAAACGATCATCGATTTTCGAAGTTACGATCTTTGGGAGGGGGGGATGGGCAATTCATGTGCCCCAACGGGGTTTCTAAAGCTGTCCCCTTGGCCCCAAACCGGGGCCCAAAAACCACGTGAAATCGAAAAAACTTCTTTATGCCTCTTTATTCCCCCTCTTAGTAAGAAATTCATGTCTTCATCAGCCTGCTTAAATCTAAAGTTACTCCCCTTTTAAAAAAGGTTTTCCCATTTCTCAAAAAAAAAAAACTTAAAAAAAGTAATTAGGGCACAACTTAAAAATCTTTTTATCTTTTAGACATCCATTAAAAAAGAAAAAAATATAAATAGTTTCATAAAAAGGGAAAAAAAATGAAAAGTTATGGATCGCTCAGCCGAGTATTGACGTTGTTGGACCAGGCCAAAAACAAAGATCCGGAGTTCAATTTTGTTTTGACCCCTGTCTTACACTATTGTTTGTGAGCCCATGGACATTTAAATAGCGACTTGAAGAGGCGAATCTTTTGCCTTTGGTAAAAAAATTTCTTTTGTTAAAAAACATGGAGTATCGCTGGGGTATTTCTGTCAAAATTTGCGATTGCACCGTGAGACCCGAATCGAGGGCTATTTTCCTACATAATCTGTCAGCGCCCCAAACCCCGGGTTAAAAGGGCATTTGGGACACAAAACCCCGAAACCCGATTCTTTGTAAATTTATCGTACGTACGTCCTTAAGCGTAAAGGGGAGCAGGGTTTTCAGGCCCGCCAAATCCAGGCATGGGGTTTTGGGGGCCCTTTCCCGTGCGGATGGGTTGGGTTTCGAAAAAAAATTTCATTGCCTATACGGGAGGGCCCCAAAAATACGAGCATTTTTGGGTTCCCCCTGGGATACTCGTAAAACGAAATCCGGATAGAGAAAAAAACTAATAATGGGAATAATAGGTTTGGGTTTCCAGGGCCCCCTCAAAGACATGTTTTTTTAAGCTTTTAAAATTTTAAATATACCAAACACAACCCTCCCACAGCTTTTATATTACCCACCTGTACTACCTGTTTTTAAAAGGCGTCAAAAAACCCCCCAGTTGCGGGCGCCTTAAAAATATAATATCTATCTATATCTATTCTGTAGAAAAGCATTCTGAAAGAGAAAATAGCACACAAAAGGTTGTACTGTAGGGGACGCCGCGTGATACAAGAGAGGGTAGGGTAGGTAAGGGACAAGGGAGGGGTGCGCAGACCTCTTCCACTGAACCACAAACTCGTCTATGCGCATCTGAATCATGGTACATTGTTGTGTACACTTTAGCTAGACACGGGTTACACCAAACACAAAGTTCACGCACAGGTTTATATTCGGCGGGAATATGTAGGTACAGCGGAGGAATGCCACGAGGAACAGATAGAGGAGGAGATGTGTCCTCTCACTATGGTGGTAGGTAGGTAACTGCCAGAAGCTGGTCTAGGAAGACGGGGCGGGAACCCAGCAACGGAGGTGCGGGAGGATTTGGGTCAGGAGCGAGTCAGGTGTTGGCTTGACCTTCAGGGGTAATTAGCCAGGTGTGCGGCCCCAAGCTTGGGGCCACCACAATACTCCCCTTTTCACCCGCGAGTCAGGTCCATGCTAGGTGTTGGCTTGACCCTTTAGGGTAATTAGCGGCCCCAAGGGGTAATTAGCGTAATTAGCATAAGTAGGGGTAATTAGCTTGGGGCCACCACAACATCATCATACAGCCCATATGCATACGTGGTAGGGCACGCATTTTGAACTTGGTAATTTTACTCACCCCATTTTTGAATGTCATAGCATTGGATTTTCGATCTCGTATATTGAAAATAGACCCTAATTTACTCGCTCGTATCATTGATTTCTTGTAAAACCGAATGCTCGTAAAACGGGACCTCCCTGTATTACAATCATGCACAAGGAATTTTGGGGCCATCAGTGATTTCGCACTACAGAATGCCTACATACAGAAGTGTGTGAAACATCGCCGCCCTATAGAAAATCCCAACAAAGCTAGACAACGAGGCTGCACCCTTCAATACACCCTTTCGTACCTTGAGCAAACCTAGACCGTCTACAGGAAGGGTTCCTTGGTATTTTGGCTGTAGGTGAGACGCGTGTTGAAACAGCCTTGAAATTTGTCACAGCTACAGGGAGCCCAAATGGTGACAAGCATGGCAAACACACTCCTGCTAATGTTATTAGTGATGCACAACTACAAGGAGTTATTGAACACATCAGCATTTTCCCGACTGTAAGCAGCCACTACACACGTGCCAAATTTCCCTACATGCGGTACCTAGATGGCAGCCTAAGGGAGTGGGGGGCGAAGTAGTGCAGAGATAGTTGCCTGTCTTAATAGGTGGATCGAGGATTAGTATGCTAGAGCACCATTTCGGAAGTTAAAGATCATGACAAAATAGTGGTGGACAGAACAAAAACATTAATGACATTCTGTATTATCTTAAACAAATCCATGTAGGTAAATTTGAGTGTTGAACACTTTTTCTTTAGTACCTGGCCATAGTTTCATGGCCTGCGACCGGGCCTTTGGTAATATTGAAAAGTATATAAGGGTAACTGGTGAGATTTATGATTTTGAAGGGTATTGCAGAGCCATTAGAAGTGCTATTGCTACAAGATACACAGTGGTCGTGATGCGTAGAAATAAGTTTAGTGATGTGGAAAAACTGCAGAAATTGATCACAGTTCGCCGACCTCGACATCCTTTTATCCACTATTCTGGTCTATTTTCGTACTGTTTATTGTTGCTTGTGTTTGTTTTATAGTATTACAGGGAGTATTATTTTTTCTAGCTTTTATCATTCTTTCGTGTATTTTTTAAAATTCAGATTAACAAGTACGTGTATGTTGCTTAACCCCTTCACTGCGGGTGGTACAAATACAGTCTCTCAGCTATTAAGGGATCACTGCGGCTGGTACATATATGGTTTCTGTATTTTTAAACTGCGCGCTCAATGATATTATGGGTAAATATTCGTTGTGATAGGCTTGTATGGCAACAGTGTCAAGTGTTTGCGATATAATAGAACCTCTTTTTCTGCTTGAGTGAGTTAGTATGACTAATAAGGTCAAGCGGTACAGCACGACGTGTTGACGCTGCCTCACCCTCTACTTCAATGGCGAGGCTAAATAGTAAAGATATTCAATATATTCTTGATGGATATAAAACAGAAGTATGAATGAATGAATGAATGCATGAATGAAGCATTTATGTACCAAAATAAGCTGTATTATGTTGAGTAGTAAGTAGTTTCATTGTGCGTCTGGCAGCAGGCCACGGCCCTGTTGCTGCACTTTGACGCAACTCTTCACTTAGCTGGTAGCCTCCACCAAGACGAAACATAGATTTTCTGGTATGGAATGAGCATTCTATTCATTTAGGCACTTTAAAATATTATCAGTAATTATTTTATATTTTATTAAACCTGCCGCACAGGGGGGTAGCCTATGAATTGATATCCGCAGTGAAGGGGTTAAGACCTTGATTAATACATTTTATAATTTCATTAAACATGATCGTTTTGTGATGGGTATGAATCTCATGAGAGTCCTAGAGAATGAAAATAACATAAACAATAACGGAAATATGCAATGAGTGGGCTAGTTAGCTACAATTTTATGTGGTTTAGTGCTATTCTTAACAAAATTAAATCAGAAAACTGCGATCATCAATTTTTCTTTAAGAATTATTTATTATCTCACTTATTTCACTATGCTGGTTGTAAAGTATATAAATTAATGAACAGTTTGACACCAAGCCCAGTCTCCTAGCTCAATTCATTGAGTAGATGTCGCATTCTGAAAGCTGCAAAACTTTGATCGCACTTTTCTCAGTTTTACTTTTTGTCGCTTACGACACTCTGGTTCTAGGCGCCTGACATGATGATTTGAACTTACTGTATATTACATACTCTTTGTGTTGGGGGGCGATACAGGCTGCAGTACAGCCCTTAAGTTTGCCTGAGAAAACCCGAAACGTCAGGAGTATGCTGCTCTATACCTTAAATGTCCCCTTGGTGACCCCCTTGCTGCATCAGGGTTTTTGGGGGAAGCTGTCCAGGGGCCCCAGAACAAAAAGGGTTGGTAATTGTAAGGAAACTGAGTGTTAAGACTAAAAAATTTTTATTTCAATTTTTTGAAATTCATCTCAACATTTATTTACCTAACAGACTTCGACCCCAATTTGGGGTCAACTTGGAGGCATGCAGCAGCTTTCCCCTGCGGACGGGAGTGCTGCCACAGGGGCGGGCTCTTACTGGATTCCCAAAGTTAATCCGCATGACACCACCATTTTCCCCATCATCACTGCTTATCCCAGATTTAGTGATGTGCCTTTTTTTTAAGGATTTACCTGGAAAACCTATCTTTTTATATCAGCTATGTAAACAAAAGCTTAAAAAACTATTTCGGCTTTTATAATACGGTGTTATCCCCCTGCCGTATCTATAGCTTTCCCGTATCTCTTATACTGCCGTACTCTAGCTGGTCATCATTTGGGCGCGGCCGTTTCCATACGTGGCTACCCTTGTCTATAGCTCCTTTTCCTTTTCAAACCTTCGCGAAACTTTCGGGTCGCGAAAATCGCTTGCGTAAAAATCAGGAGGGTACGTACATACCCTCCAAGTTTTACCTATGCGGTTTTTTGCTCCGGTCCTAAAATTTTTACCCCCCGACATTTGCGCATTCATAACCACAAAATCTCTGGACTGTTCACAAAGGCAATGTTTTGAAATTGCCCCGCGCATACACCCGCGGCCCTTCCCCAAGGATTATGGTCTATGGACTTCTATGGACTGTTTTTAAACATATAATGATATACTGTAATCTTCGAAATGTTTGTTGATAATAATCAAAAAAAAACGTAAAACCGCTAAAGAAAAGCCATTGCGAGACTGAAAAAAGCATGAACTTAACTCTTGCCATTAAAAATTTGCGAGTCAACTTTTATCATGAAGGGTATCAATAGAAATGCACTTTTTAGCTTCCTTGAATATTTTTTTGTTTTTCCCCGATAAAAAATTAGAACCCGCATAAAATTAGCGTTAAATAAATAAATAAAATCATCAATGGGGATTTTTCCCGACTGTAGTTATTTTTTACTTATTTTAGATATTTTTTCTGATAAATGAAAGCACCCTGTATAAATTAGCTTAATTAAATAAATAACCCCATAATCGGGAAAATTACCCCATTTTGGGAATTTTTTTATTTTTTAAGCTAATTTTGCATGGTGGGGAATTTTTTCGAAACGAAAACATCAATGGAAAAGCTAATAAAAATTTCACTTCTATTGATACCCTTCTGATAAAATTTATCCAAAGTTTTTTAAAAGGGGAAGGTTGAAGTGAAAATTAAGTTTTTGTATATTTCTTCAAATTCGTAAAGGCATTTCTTTTGCGTGTTTTTCTGTTTTTTTTTTGATAAATAATTTAACAAACTTTACAAAATTACTTTTTTCAAATTTGTCTGATAAACCAGTCTATATATCCTATATTATATTATTCAATCCGGCGGCCCTCCAAATTAAGGGCCTTGCCCCAACAGGCCGATTTTCCCGTCGCATCCAATTTCGGGGTCTTGGCCTTAAATTTCCCCGGTTTTGCTCTGCTTCGTCACTTTTTTTTTTTCCCTTCCTTTTTTTTTTGGGTTTGTGTGGTTTGTGTATTTCCTGTTTAACAAAAGGGAAAAAGAGCTATCTCGTATGCCCCGTCCCCAAAATTTACTTTATCCGCTTGCCTTTAAAGTCGAATACTTCTTGCTTTAATCACTTTTGCATCAAGATTATCCAGCTTCTATGTTTTTATATGGGCGTTTTTTTTTTATGCCCCTCTTATTGTTGTCCTTTTCAATTTCTTCTCATACCTTTTGTACTTCTACGTCCCACCAAACAGATTTTCCCCTTAAATTTTGTCCACCCTTTTGGGCTCATCACTGCTAAAAATCCCCCCTTTTCTCTTCTTTTCTCAAATTGGGGAGTTTCAGTCTTGAAAGTTTTTCCCCTCTTGGGGTAACCCCGGGTTTGGAGCCTTTTTTGGGTTCTCTTTGTTTCTCTCAATTTCCTTATATCCTTTTTTTTATGGGTGCCCAAAATCACTGCCGCATTTTCCAAACCCTTTGGGTCGAATCAAAGTTTTATCAATTTTTTAAATCATCTCTTCACCCAGATATTTGAATGCCATTCATTATTCCTCGGGAAAACTGATAGTATTCCTGTGATTCCTTGGTATGTTTATGCTTCTCAGGGAAAAAATTATCCGAATCCTACTCCCGATTTTTTTCACCTTTTTTTTGATTATCCTTAAATTTCCCATCGAAATTTCCTCTCGGGTCTCTTTTTGCTACTGCCCATTTCCATCACTTTACATTTTTTACATTAGACCCTTTTCCCATAATTGCTCCATCTGAAAACTTATCTAGCCTTTTGTAAATCTTCACGTCCCTTTTTTTTCTATTTTCTTAGAAATTTAGCATCGTGCGAAAAAACTCATAAAACGTTCATCCCTCTTTCATATCATTTAATGACCAAAAACCCCACGGGGGCCAATACTGATCCTTGAGGAACTCCACTTATCACACTCACCATTCTGACTTCTATCTTTTATTAGTTCTCTTTCCCTTTTGCTAAAAAATTCTTCCATTCATTTCAGAAAACCCATTTTTCAACCCTCCTACATGTTCTGCTTCCAGAGCAGCCCCTTGTGGGTCCCTTGTCAAATGCCTTCTTTGGGTCCGGGATATGCAATCGACCCACGCCTCTCTTCCTTGTCACGTCGATCACTCGAGTAAAACTTAATAAGTTTTTGTACCATTCCCCCTTAAATCCAAACTGGCCACCTGCGATGGTTTGTCTTCCAAATTTCAACCACTGTCCTTCAAAATTTTTTTCACAATTTTTGCCACTACACTTTTTAATATACTGGCCGTAATTTAAGGGTTTTCTTTGTTTCCTCCCTTTGAATTAGCACAATTTTGCTTTTTTCCAATCAAGCGGGACTCTTCTTTGAGTGACTCTAAATTACACTATGTAACTTTCCTGCTAGTTGGTTACTGCACTTTTTTCATTTCCATTCGAACCATCTGGCCCCGGGGGGTTTTCTCACTCTTGACTTTCCATACCCTTTTACTTTTTACTCTACCTTAGTCTTCCATTATGTTTTCTTTTGCATTTATTTTACTTTTTTAAATTCACTTTCTCGTGTAAATACAGTCTGTAAGCACTTATTCATCACCTCGCCGTTTTAATGCTCTTGTACACTATCCCCTTCTACCTTCAGCTTATCTTTTCCTTTCCTTTTTTTTCATTTTTCCATTTATATACCAAAAAATTTCGGTTCGTTCATACTTTTTCTATTATTTTCTTCATAGTTACTTTTTTTTCTCTTGGGTTTTTACAATTCATTTCTAGTTGTTTTGTACTTCTCCCAAGGTTGATACCCCCCCTTTTTTCCTCAACTATTCCAGCTTTTTCTCTTTTAGTCTTTGCTAATTCACATTTTCTGTTAATTTTTCATTTCTTTTTTTTTTTCCTGATAACTATCCCTTTGGAAAATTATATTTTTTTCCCTTTTGTGTAAATTCGGGTGAATCATCCCTTTTTCTGGGTACTCCTTGTTTTAGGAAAATACTCCATCTGTCTCTCCCAAAAATTTTCTTAAACCGTCAAAGTCTGCTTTTCCATAATTTTATTTCCTTTCTTGTGTTCTTTTCTTCCCCCTCTTTTTTTCTATCTTTTTTAATTCAATAATACAGGTCACTTTTCCAAGTGGGGCCGATAATTTACTTAACTAATTACTTACAGTTCTTTTGTCAATAGTATCTAGTTTTTCTTCCGGGGTCCTCCTTGGGTACCATCTTTTAAAATTTTTGCTACAAGCACATATTTATTATTTGAGATCTTACCTATAGAAACCCCTTGTCCTCTCATCCCGCACAAACCCCCAAATAGTCAACAACTAGGATATTATCGGGGGTATAGGGTTGAATTGTTGTAGGCTTATCAATACTGCAATGTCTTGTTATTTGAAGTGGTCACGTGATCGAGGTGCCCGTGAAGGGGGAGCGGGGGGTTTTTTTTTTTATTGGGATGGGGGTCACGCGGGGTTTTCACACCCCTACGATGCGGTGAGTTAAACACTGGTTGATATTACACGTCCTAATTTTTACATTATAGTACAAAAAGAACTAGTACAATTCTTTCATTTTAATCAGAGAAGCCAGTGAAAGGGGTTTTAAGGGAGGGTCTGGAGGAACTCTATACTATCCATGTCCGTATTGGGTCGTATAAACGACCTTTTAACCTTAAAAAAAAGCCCAAAAATTGGGGGGGCTCTTTTTTACCCCAGTATAAAAGGGGAAAATTAAACCTTTGAGTATTAAACCCTTTTCCCACTTTTTGCCGGGGGGTTAAGAAATTCGCAAAAAAAAAAACTTAAACACCAAAAACGTGGGACCCCAATTTAAAACCCTGGGGGCCCATCCCAAAACCGCCCGTGCGGCCCCAGGTCCCACACCCCATGAGGCACCAAAAGGTCACCAAAACGCCCGTGGCCCGGACCACAGGTCACCAGCAAAGCCCGTGACGGCACCCAGGCAAACCGCACCCCGTGACGGCACCCCGGACATCCCCAGGACTCAGTTTTGCTCACCAAGGCATAAATTTTAAGACCACCCTATTGTTTTTTGTACCCAAAAATTGTATAAGCTGAGTGGTCTCCTTGGAGGGTAGTCTTATACGGGATATAGCCCAAAACCTACGTTTTTTTCTAAAATATGGGGGGGCATCTTTTACACCCACGTCTTATCCAGCCATATACGGTATATTTTTTAAAAGATGTTCACCCCGCGAGGGTCTGGATGGGATAAATTTCCCCCGGGGCGGCGCGACCCTGCTACCTACCCACCACGTCTAAATCTCAGTTATTCTAAGGGGCAGCAGCCAATGGCCAAAGACCCCCTTCAAAACCCAAGTGCTAATTATTTAAAGGGAAAAAGCTTAATATAATGGGGAAAGTTCATTTATATTTTCCGTACTTATCATTTCTTAAATTACCCTTTAATTTAAAACCCCCTTACCCTTATAAGTATTATAATACTCATCCCTATCTCCCCCTATAAGCGGGGCAAACTCCCTCACTGGGGGGGGGGAAAAATCACCCTCTACCAATTATTAAGAGGGTGGTTGGTGGGTAATTTCCACTAGTCTTGATGGTTCTTCGCTACCTCTGAATCTTGTATTCTCTTTAATCCACGAGTCATAATGTTATCATTACCAATCCAACAATTTTACCACCTCATGAGTCTTCTTCCTTCAGTATACCATTCTTCCCACAACTTCTTTGCATTAAAATCTCCCCCCCTAATTATGTTTCACAATTTTCCATGTATTCTTTAACATTTTGCTTTGTCTCTTATCAGTCTCCATACTCTTTTCTCCCCCCGGGAATTTGTCTTTGGGGGAACGTAACGGTATAAATCTCTTATTCTTCCTTTTTTTCATCACCAACTCTACCTTTAAACCTCTGCCATACCCTTTCCTTTTTCCCCTTCCCTATACCAATCCTTCTTGTTAAACCATTACGCCCCCCTCCCTTTTTTTGATTTCTGTTTCTCCTCCATACATTAATTACCCACCCCAATGGGACATCCCCCAGAAAAATTTTTTTAAACCC